>JAAXYX010001620.1:0-21766 GCA_036851915.1 Ptenothrix huangshanensis | reverse complement strand
GATATGTATCTTCTTCATATATTTTAAACAGACGAAAGCTATAAAAATAGTTCTATAACGCAGTAAATAATAATTTAAAAACTGAAAAACAATTAAAATTGAATTGGTTGTATAGTAATATAATATCAATTATTTTATTACAATAAGATTCGACAAACAAATTCACACATCCAATCCCACATAGCTTATAGAAAATTAATACGAATATTTACACACAATCACATTTCATTCTCATCAAACTGCCGGAAATGCATTCTAATTCATTCTTTATACGTTCATACTCTAAATACCTTCCACAAGGAAAATCCTAATCCTAATGATTTACCTAATGAAAATGTTCTAACATAGATAATGGTATTCTGGGTTAAATAGCATAAATAAAAAACACGTGGCATTTAAACCCTAAAGTCAAATACATCAGGTTAACTACAATTCAGCTGATTTCCCCGTTCCGTTGTAGGCTTCCCGAATACGAAAACTATGAAAAATCGTATTTGACAGGTTACAATCATCACCTGACCACATCATTACAATAAAACTTCAAAAAGGAATACTCAGTATCGTCGAGTTTCCTCCATACACGAATTTTGAACTCAGTTATATAGGATTTGAACAAGATATTGGTAGTTATGTCTAATTATAATTTTACAAATGAGGAAAATAATCCAGCATGATTTAAATTCTCTGTTCAAATTTAGAACGGTAAAATCAAACACGATGAAACACAATGTTGATAAGACGGACGAATTGTAATCGAAGGGGAAGATGTAGTAGAGTACAATCTTGAATGATACGACTTGGACGATTTTTATAATTGAAGACTAAATAACTCAAAAGCGTTCCAACACTTTACGTTTTTCGAACACATATGTTACCCACCAGCTTTTCGAATTGGGCATCCTGATTATTGCTGCTTTACATTTTACATACATCTTCCCCATTCAGCAATGACTTTCTTCATTGTAATTACATCTAGAGATATTAAATGAGTTTAAATACCGCCCGGTAGCGATGCATTAAAATAATACGTCAAAGGTAGGGTTTAGTCTACAACCGAGAAATATAATAAGGCTACGCTATTAACTTATGATTCTATCCACTCAATCGTCGTCCTCGGAACCAGATGACTTTCCGGAGTTGTTCGACTTGCTACTAGCGCTACTATCTTTGTCAGACCCAGAACTGTCATTATTGTCCTCTGCGTTGGATTTTCCTCCATCATCTGAGGCGTCGGGACTGTAGGATTTGGCTCTAGATGATTTGCCGCCGTCCTTGGGGCTACTAGATTTTTTCACAACACGACGGCCGTTTTCGTTCCCAGATTTGACAGTGTCATTATCAGAGTCGGAACTATCGGATTTCCTATTATCATCTGAGTCGTCTGATTTTCTAGATTTACGACTCGGCTCATTATCCGATTCGGCATCTGATTTACCCTTTTGCTCCCCTCCTGAATCTTCAGAGTCAGATTTTCCATGGTCATCGTCACTCTTATCCGATTTCTTGTCGGCGATTCCATCGTCGGATTTATCATCATCCTCATCCTCCTCTGCCAAAGGTTCCAGTTCTCTCTCTCGTTTCCTTTGGAATTTGTAGTCTGAGGCAGCTAAAGGTATGTGTTTCACACACAATTTGGTATTTAGCTGTTGATTTGGACCTCGAACTCGGCGTTTGTTCAATCGCACCCTTGTTTCGAGCTCATTGTAGTAAACACCATCATCTCGAATGACAAAAAAGTAATTTTCTTCATAGCCCTTAGTAGCTTTACTTTTAACATTCCAATTGTACTCTCGTGCCATTCGATATTCATAAACTTGGTCGTCTTCATATTCTCTTTCCTTGTCAACATCTTCTCTTCTCTTTCCTAATGTTTCCTCCGTAGGTAAAAAGTAGGCCACAAATTGCTCCCCACTTTCATCCATAACTCCTCTGATCATGGCCTGTGACATTTCTTCCAACTGTGCAGGTACACTTCTCCCCATAGGAGCAGGATCGGAGTCAAAAATAACCTGGGCGCAAGGATATTTCCACAGCTTGAAATCGGGAAATACGGGCAAAATCTCGACGGGAGTGACGCCAGGTTTTGCGAAATGGGACTCGACCGGAATCAACGAATCCTCGAAGGTCTTCTCGATGGACTTGACTTGAGAATCCCGGTCCATATAATGGCCCAAATCGTCCTTGAGCATCTTTTTAACCGAATAACCAACCTTAGCTTCCACCTTATCAATAGTTTGGGGTTGAAATCTTGTCTGCTCTGTGGAGATGTATTCTGTACGGCGAAGCCAAGAGACACTCTTGGAATGGTGGCGACTTCTTTTGTGATCTTTTTGTGGGGCTGCATCGTCCTCCAGCAGTTTCTCGTCAGCAGGATCGAGTTGGGGTACAGGTGTGTTAGAAGCCAAATTATAGGCATTTGGGATTACCAGCTCTACATCCACCCCTAGATCTGGTTCCGTTAGAACTTCATACAAGTAATTTCTTTCCAACGATGTTGTCGAATAGGTTACGAATCGATTACTTCCGAAGGGGTATGATATAAATTTTGTATCAAAGGGTAAATCTGGTAGGGTGTTGCAATACTTGACACGTGTAACGAGCTCAGACTTTCGTTCTGACGAACTGCTTCCACCCAAAGGTCTCGTACTCCGTTTATCCGCCGAGCTTGTAGTTTGTATTGTAGGTATAGGAGCCATTTTTAGCTAGTCAAATATATTCTTCCGGAATTTTGAACTTGGATTCCTAATCAATACAAATGTTTCGTACTCATTACTGAAGAATCCTCAAAGATGATGGTGATATTACGGTATGGTGCATACAAGTACTCGTCTCAAGTACTGTCCTACCGTATAAACAGTTCCAGGAAAGTAATGTCTGTCCCCAGTCTGTTGACAAGCTCTAATAAATTGAAAATCTTTTTCTTGGAACATGGATGTAAAGCTGGCTCTCATGCAATGAAAAACTTGCCACACAATAAATTCCCGTAGTAAAACAAATTAGCTAACAGATATTGGGTATGGTTTCCGAAGTATTGACTAATGCGAAGAAAGCCTTGCTTATTGTTTGATGCCGGATCAACAGGCAGTATTAATTCAATGATCAACCAGTGTAAGCTCAAAACCGATCAATGAATGGTGAATAAAGCCACTACCATCAACAAACAAGCATTTAATCCATATATATACAACTCCAATTAATGATTAAATGTTAAATGATGACTAAGAACCACAGTGCAGCCGCCAAAAGGCAAAACCGCAACAAACAACAAAACTATGAACTGACGATTATAATTGATTACATGGACAGGGAGTCCGGGAATGTTTTCAACGCAAAAACCCGGGATACAGTTCACCACGTTAATGGTTAACCCCGTCCGTCAACGGCAATTTATTAATAGCTTGCCAGCAAACTGGTTGTAAAAGTTCTTTCTTGCACAATGCAGTAGGAACGTAATTCTGTAAAATTTTAAAAACTTACAGGTAGTTTGATGATCAGATCAAAGCTTCATGGAACTTTCTCAACGAACAGCCGGTGGTCATCCGAAAGGAATCAGCCGTTACGGTTGCGAGTTCGTAAAATGGATACTTCAACAGAATTTCAATACTATTAATTATTAATTATGAAATAATTACGTTCGGAAATCCAAATGCGGACTGCAGACAATAAATTGTAGATACACGAATTAAACACGACTCATCACCAAACGCACCATGGTATGTACTTCTAGGCAATGGAATTGAATTGAATAATACCCATGCATTTAAATACGTAGGAAAGCAAGCAAGGAGAATAGGAGAAGAAAGGATCTGCAATCTGCAGTGAGGCAGTAAACCAGATTTTGGAATCTACCGCCAACGAAAGTCTCCCTTGGATACGCAGTGGACTAAAAAGGCTCTTTGGGGTTGTCCGACAATGTTGTTATGGTTATGTTAGTTGTGTGGGTGAGGTGGGTAAGAATCGATAATCTTCTTGGTTAGAGTTAGTTTAATAAATTAAGGTGATTGCATTTTAAGTTGTTAAAAAATGAAAAATGTAATTAATCATAACGTTATTTAAGGACTGTTCTGATTTCCGATTGGAATTTGCCGCCAATAGCTGAAGCAAAGAAAACGCTTGTGCTTGAAGTGTATAATAGTTAATTAAAAGGTACCACAAATTAAATGCGTTTTTTAAATCACAAATTATGGGTTTTTCAAGTAATTATTAATTAAACAAGAACTATGCATTTTTCGAAAATTTTATTTATGCACACACTATGAGCTTTGAATTACAATCATGCAGAAATTATATACATTTCCAAAATACAAACTGAAATTCAAAAACATCCGAAGAGAAAACCACGTCTTCCTTCAACATTTAAATACATTTTTGCTATTTTAAAATCGGGTTAACTCACTTTGCAAGTTTGAAAACAATTGACAAATATTTTCAATATAAAAAAATATCCTGTTTTTTGAGGGTATTTTTTAGTGTAAGGCGAATTATGCAAGAATTATGCATTTTCGTAATCCATTATGCAAATTATGCGTTTTATGCGAAAAACATTTTTTTTATTTTTAGACTTATATACGTACTTGAGGCATAACGGGAGAGTAAACCAGGGTATAGTCGTTCATTGTTTTTTTATATGCCTTGAATGTGTTTAGGTTGCCTTTTCAATAAATACCCCTTATTAAATGAAAACATAAATCATGGTATAGTACAAAACGTGTGTGTGGCTGCTGCAAGTACAATCGACATTGTTAATTTCGAAACTAAAAATGGAATTGTTTTGTCTTTGTCATCCGTATTATTTTTTGTTTGTTGCTGGCTTATTTTACTTTTAGCTCTAAATGCGTTTGGCTTGTTTCGCACCTTCGCCTACAATGATGATTTGTTTACTTTAGTTACCTATCACTAATTTTAATGTCAATTGAGTTTAACGTTCACTGAAAAGCATAGGAGTAGATTTTTAGTCATCCTCGTCAATAATCGAGAATCTGCGTTAGAATAATTTTATATTTCCTAATATCGTCATTGAAGCTACAAAACTTAATATCCTTTTCATAAAGATATGGGATTTTTCTGAGGATATTAACTTTGGCATCCTCAAAGATGCATGTATCCTACTGATTTGTAGTTTATTGTTTCAGTTCTACAGCAAAATTGTGTTGTACAAAAAATGTACAGCACAATCGAAAATACATATTGCTGTCAACAACTTGCAAACGGCAAACAATGTTCTACATTTTACAAAAACGATTTGCACTTCTTTCCTTCTCCGTGCACATACATATAAGCAAACCAAAGAACTTTTGTAAGAGTACAATAGAGGGCACACGTATAATACAAAAGTGTAGCTACTAAAAACAATACGACGTGACTTCTCCAGTATCTTATAAAGCTGCATTGAACTCCAGTCTTCTTTACTCATTTCCTCCAGTCTAGAACCCAGAGAATTGACAAAAAAGCGTGCTTCCTCGATTATTTTCCAAAAAGCAGTTTCGGGGTCCTATATGTCTCTACTTTCCGGAAACAATGTAAATACATATTACTATGTTTACTGATTTTTTATTTTGGGATACAGATAGTTATTTTTATAACTAAATAATAGTGAAGCTGTGCAATGAAAGATAAAAATGTGTAATAGTTGTAGGGCTAAAAAATGCTTAAGAGAAATTCCATCTATTTGAATGATAACCTTCACTTTTATTCGGCGTTCGGTGGATAATTATCATTTTATCATTATTATAACTATGTACATAATACTCTGTCCCGCTTCACTGAAAAATAATTATACTTCCTAATTACCGTAACAAATAGGAATAGGTATACTCTCCGCAATACCATATTAGTTATTTAGGTTTGTGCTTATACTTGGACATCACGGTATCTTTTGGACTTTCGCTACAGTCCAGCTACCTTATTGCTCGTTAGTAGATTATGATTTTACGTTCTCATTCTCATCGGTAAGACCAGTTATGCCACTAACCTTCGACACTGAAAACGATGTTAATAACACAATGATAGTAATTATTGTTGTAATTAATCGTTATTTACATTGTAATTCCACTTGAATAAAGGAAATGAAGGTGGTACTGGCGTACTGGTACGGAGATTTCACAGATAAATATGCAGCTGCATATGATTTAACTAAACAGGTTTGCTGCCACAGGCATGAATCGATTAAGAAACTAGATTACTTTTAATAAGTGTTTCTTTCCATCAAAATTACTAAAAAATTATTATTTTTATGTTGCCGTAGATCAGTGTTTCAATCCTGTTTCATTCGAAATGAATATATATCTTACTAAAGAGTCGTTATTATACTGTGTTTGCTGTTTATTCATTATTCATTTATGTAGATATTTATATTTAAGTCATTAATATTAAGAAAATCACAATCATTAAATATGACTTGGACTCCGACACCAGCCGCAGCAGGGCTTTAAATCAGTATTTTTTCCTTCCCTGGTCAGTCATAGTATATATCCATGTATACACTAGTGGTAGTCAAGTTATACATTTTTGAATTGCTTTATTACATCAAACATAGCATAGCCGTTATGTTTGCATCAGCGATAAATTTCTCACCATTTTTCCTACGCAATTAAAAGCCGCAATGAATAGAATTATCTCACGTCGGAATGGGAATACCAAATGAGTTTACATTATCACTCATTAATTGACAGATTGATGAAAAACTTTGCGCTGCGCTGAGAATACATTTTCTAGCAGACATTGCATGGTAAACGGAAAACCCAGATGCAGGGAAAGATGCGTATTAAAGTTGTATAGCTATCTCTTTGTATATATATATATATATTGACACGCTATACGAGTACACTACGACTACATTACAGCTACAGCTACAATACAAAATACCTACAACAGACAACTTCTTCCTTTTCGGTCTTTTGATGTTCCTCTGCTCGACAGTGTTCAGTGTTCTCTTTTACTCTTTTCGCCACTCTCCACCCTCTCAGCTATTCCAGGATGGAACGGAACGTGTGATACAAAACCGAACCGAATATGGAACGATATAAGATTCTATTATATTTTAGGTACGTTGTTTCGTTCCGTCTTCAGACTCCAGACAAGCTCTCCTAACTCGTACGTATGTCGTGCCGGGGCCGTATGAATGTAAAATGTAATGTATAAGTGGAACTGCTTTACTTCTCCAGGGTTCGGGTTCGAGTTCTTTCTGCTTCTACAAGCTACACTGACTACAGATAGTGAACAAGTTCTTCTACTTGCAATAACTGTATTCGTTCGTGACTATCTGGGAATTGGAATTCGGGTCCTGCCCGGTATGTTTTTTTTATTCGGTCTCCCTCTGTCCCTATATGCCCGATGTATGTAGATATGTATGTACATGTAGCTGCAATTCAACTACCATGTCTGTCCCTAATGGAGTTATTTGAGCTTTACATAACTGATACTAGAAGAAAAACTACTAGTGACTACATTACATACTGCTGGTGTGACTACTCACTATCACTTCAAATGCTCCTAAGCTTCGACCCAACTTGCACCTTTTTTTTCCTTGTATTGACTCGGTCGTGAATTAGCGCATCTAAAATGATGAGTTGTTGAGTTGAGTTGAGTTGAGCTGAGCTGAGCTGAGAGAGAACCAAAACCAAACAGAAGGACCCAACCGATGTTTAGTCGGGATGTGGAACCTGGAACTGTGAACTGGATTGTAGTCAGTGCCGTAGAAACCGAATCTTTTTTGTCCTTTCGGTTTCGGTTTTGGTAACTAACAGTCTACGTCTACCCGTATGGTATTGCAGTTGTGTGACTTCTTGTGTGTATTTGTATTTACGTGGTACCTCTTGTCGCTGGTCGGTATACATTCAACAGTTCCAGTTTCCCGTTTGATAGTTTCAGCCCAGCGCTTTTCCTTTTTTCCCCTTCAGTCCGAATCCGAATACACCTCACCGACTGCCGAATTGTGAATCTAAAAAAGAGTTTTCACAGATAGTTGAACACAGTCAACAGTCGTCCTCCTTGTCGTGAACTTCGTAGTTGTCAGTTAGATCTGGATGGTTGCTGATACTTGTCTTGTGATGTGTGACGTGGAATCTATATACAGTAGGTGAAATGGTGATAGAAAGAATAATGTTTTAATAATATTCTACCGCCTCTGATGTCACAGAATTCGGCATGATACCACGCACACAATCGTCAACTTCAACTTCAGCTTCAACGTCAACTTCAACTATCAACCTATAAATAGTTATTTACCTCCGATTCCAATTTCGGTAAGTGTAGTACGTCATTTATTTTCAATCTTTATACCTTCCACTTCCGTATATTTCATAGGGATAACGATAAAATTGCCAGTAGTAGATGACAGAGGCACTTAGTGCCTCCACCAAATAATCCAATGGCTCTCCAAGTACTCGGGAAGTCGGGGAATTATAGATGATACATGATGTTATTTAGATGTTGAATGTACCTAGTACCTATCAAATAGAACCATTTGATTTTCCGGCAGCTGTATCTGTGTCTATAGAATCACTTTAGTCTCTTTATTCTTCTGCATGCCACTTGGGCACTAAGTAAACTATCTCGAGTTCTCGAGTATTCTATTACCATTTCCAGACTGCACTATTATATTACATTTGATTGTAGCTTGTAAGTAATTTGAGTGTAGAAATAAATCAAACAGCTCCGATGCACCATCAACCTCGAACAGTTGACAAAGAATTATTGAAAATGCTAGCTGATGTGTATGAGCTGCATTGCTGTCTGCTGTCAATTTATACATAAAAACATAAAAAGAGAGGGAAGTTTTGATGGCCACCTTTCATCTGTCGTTATTTTAAACGATTTTTTCCCTCTTCACTGTAGCGTCCTACAACTACGTACTTCAATAATTTTGGGTGTAATATTTTAAGTAATAAAATTTTGCGAATCGAGTAAATTATCTAAATAGTAGGTAATTATACTCAGAATACCTCGAATAGGTATTTCATGATTACGTGCATAATTATTCTTTTTTCATTTAGTTGGAAATAATTACTATAATGTCTATAATGTATAGATAATTACTTTTCTACTCTTCGTACGTTCTCACTATACCTTGAATAATACCTTACACATTTTTTATTCAAGATCTGACCATATTTTATCTTGGTCTCTCAAGCTGTATTTGATTTATGGTTTACGCGAATACACGAATATGACAACGAAAAAGACGACAATGTCAGTTTTGTTCAAGATCCCATCTTATCTACCAGCACCAGGTTTGACTCCCCTTTCAAGCGTAAAACTGAATTCATTTAAATTCGGATCAGACTGGTTAGCCAACAGGAAATATTTCATTCAAATGTCAAAAGCATTTTACATTATTTTTATAGATGTTCCAGCATCTTTGTACATGGGTTGGTTGGTTGGTCTCGGTTTGGTTTGGTTTTGGTACACACCCTCACACTCATAACTTGTTCAGCTTATACACGCTCACAACGTTTTGGACGTTTGTAAAATTGCCTTCCTGGCTTGTCCCATTATAATAAAACTTTGATGTGGGCATATGCTGTGTAAAATATACTATATTATAGGTAGGTAAGTAGTATCGGCTATACATCCACTTCATGCATCCAGTGTTATCATTGGAAATTGGAATTCACAGCAGAAACGAACGGATTGCTCTTTTTATGAAACCGACTTGAAGTTGAAGTATAAAATAAAAGTAGGGATCTATGGAACTCCGCTCAAGCTATCGGAATCGGAATTCGGAGTGGTGGTGAGTGTGAGCGTACGCGTAAGCCTGTGTCAGAACCAGAACCAGAACCAGAGTCAAAAAAGTCAAAGCCAGCTCAGGTCAGGTAGGTTTGCTTTGGTGGAGCAAATCGAAGATTTTATACACAAAATAAAGTATTATTAGCATTGTACCCTAAAATACTGGGATTGAATCATTGGCTGTACTCTGAGGTTCATTCCAGATTCTAGTTTCTATAAAGCGGTCTATGAATATATGAGCATTTGGACATCACATTGTCTATGTAAATGAAACGAAATACCATTACTGTTTTAATGATAAAGCTAGTCTACATTGCTCTTTTGTGCACAATATGCCTCACATTCTTCCAGACTTGCTCTTCTCTAAAAAGGGAATTCAAAAGGTAGGTAGGTTCTTTTTGGTGTTGGTCGGAACAGTAGGAAGATGTCTATGTAAACATGGGAGAACAAAACAGCATAACCGTAAAAACAAGGCTTAAATTAATTAATCTAAAATTATGACTGTTGAGTTCATGACTAGCATAGAAATATCATCATCTAGCTCCCTTTGTCCTCCCGACGTTGGTAGTTCATGCAAACAAACGAAAACGAAACTAACGATAAGCATCGCAATGTGAGATAACAAACCACATCATGCCATTGCGTCGTACTTGTACGTGTACCTACTTATATTTATATTGCATTACTAGATTTCTCATCAACTGAAATATACACCAGTATTGGAAGCATCTCCTGTAAATTATTCATGTTCCTTCCGACTCCCTCTGGCCTTTAAGTAGCTTTCGATATCTAGTTTTGCACAATTCTAGACTAACAAACTTGCACTTTCATCATCTGCAATGTTCTCCTATAATAATAAAATATAAAGTATAATTAATTGCATGTGCTGTAGGTTTAGCATAGTGTACATATCTCGGTCTCGGTAAGTTATAGTGATCATAAAGAATAGGTGGATGTGTACCGCCGCTATTCGGTACTTACATAATATGTAGGGTTGGCAAAATTCATTTTGATTATTATCTCCAGTAAATGATAATACATTCAATCCTAGTCTATTTTCCCAAAATGGTGGAAATTTTCCCTTAATATTAAACCCCCCTTAATTCCCGAAACTCACAATGATTTTCATTAGATTCCTCAAAGTCCCAATTTAACAAAATTCCAAATAATGCCCACAATTTCCCGAAAAAATTCCCAACCTTTTCAATAAATTCCCAAAATCCCTAAAAGTTCCCAAAATTCCCAATCATTACTAAAATTCACAATAATTCTCATTTTCCAAAGCTTACAATAAATTCCCCAAAATTTCTCTATCGATGAAACACTGAATACTGCGATTGAATCGAAATTCAGCATACTTATTTGCTCCAATAAATGCAGTATAGTAGATATAGTTGTACTACCTTCTGGTATAAAAATACGAATGTCTA
Source organism: Ptenothrix huangshanensis (assembly GCA_036851915.1). Taxonomy (NCBI): domain Eukaryota; kingdom Metazoa; phylum Arthropoda; class Collembola; order Symphypleona; family Dicyrtomidae; genus Ptenothrix; species Ptenothrix huangshanensis. The sequence continues at coordinate 10,610 of JAAXYX010001620.1, read as the reverse complement.
TACCTTAATTTCTACTTTTGTATCCCCAAAATTAGTTAATGCCCTTTTTGTATGCCCGAACTGTGGAAAAGTTCCCAAAATCAAACTCCCAAAATTCCCGGAATTTTTCCATTTTTTGCCAAAATTTTCCAGGAATTTATATTGTGCCAACCCTAACAATATGTACTAGTGGGTTGTAATTCGAAAAGGTTGAAAATATGACGTCTGGGCTGGCGTGAAATTAATGTCTTTCTGATTCGGAGGCTTAGTGAGTAAATGAATTATGAAGTACTGTTCCGTTCCTCATAGTACCTACATTGGTTCTACACGAAACGGTGCTGGTACAAAAAGAATGGCGAAGGATGACAATCATAACAGCATCCTAATAACATTACGCAGCAAAAGCCTATTACAACAATAAGTATTACCTCTGTAGAGTACGTAGTTGCGGAATGAAGAATCGAACGGATGACTGTGGACTATATAATAATGTGTAGCCTTGTGGAGATATATTTCAATTTCCTATGAAAACGAGACGGAAGGATGAAATGTAATAGCATTGTAAAAGTCATTGTGATGCAATATTGCTACTTACTAGGTTGATTAGATTAAATTAGACATTAGATGGAAATATGCCTGAAACTTTACCAGAACCAGACTGGGGAGCTCGGGAACTCTAGATTACACTTCTATTTCTGGTTCTCGTTAATATAGTCGCATGACATGAAGTGTTGAAATAATTACAAGTACATACCTACAGGCTTGTATATAGTTCCACGGAGCAAGAGTTCAGTTCATCTTGCTCTTGTTTTGGGCTGGAAAGGAGACTTGATTGCATGTAAATTTTCATTTGCCTCTACTTACCTATTGTGAAATGGGTCCATTAATTACATAAACGCACTCCACACACTCCACGTCTTCCCGTTTTCTCACGTTCTCACAAAAGGCTTTATGTATTTATGCATAAAGATCAAGTAAGGCATAGATACACTGTAAAAATTAAGCAATCTTAAAAAGGAAAAAGTACATCTAAAGTGTGAAAAATTACTTATTTTTGTACTTTCTAGAACGCAGTTTAGGTACATCTTTTAATGAATTTGAATGCATTTCAAACACCCTAACTGCGTTCAAGGTAGTACTACAAACAACTTATTCTTGCCTCCGAAATCCGCCAATTTTTACAGTGTACAGTGTAAGTATTTCGATTTTTGTCGTCTTCGTCTCTAGCTCTATCCATATATCGTCGTTGAACGTGCAAAACTTAGCATCCTCTGAAAAATCCCAGAGCGTTGCAAAAAAAATGAAGTTTTATACCTTCAGCGACGGTATAATATGCTTACTAGTAAGATAGGACTATGGCTATGGCTAGGATAGCAGCGCAAGCATGTATCACACGTGTAAATCTAATGCTACGACTATGACACCACGTTAATTTCATTGATGTTTGGATTTCGGAAACTGTGGAAGGCACTACTTTTAAATGACATGAAAGGCTGTCATAAAATGACAATTAAATGACGTCACGTTGTAGTTAAATTTACGGTAACGGTTTCAAGTATGTACTGCGTAGTTCATATATTGTCTAACATCGTGATCGTCGATATATGTCCGAGTATAAGAGCTCCTGGACTCTCGATAAAAGTATTTATGAACAGTATTTCACTATCCCCTTCTCCCAAGTGTATCGTTTTACCACATACCTGCATCTACAGATTTTGTATTTTAAAGAAATACGATTCCCACCGCTCCCATTATTTCTGCATTTCATATTAAACACTGCTAACTTACAAGGGAACACTTTTACAAGTAACCCTAGGACTTGAATATCGGTGGCGAAAACGTTCAAATCGTCCTGGGAAACTCAAAATAAAAAGTTGGGGTGCATTTTTGATAAGCAACGAAATAATCGCAGTCGCTGCAGTGGTCACATAGAGGTAATATAAACATCAATTGTGACCTATTTCAGCCAAATCTTACGCCATAGTAGGTAATTATTATATTTTACGTATAGTAAAAAAGTTTCTTTTTCTTATGTTTTTTTCATTACGTCCCATTATTTATTTTTTGCGCTCTTTCATTACGTCTGATTATTTATATTTTATGCCTGTTCAAATATTCTGATTATTATTTAAATTTTACGCTTATTAAAATAGTTTGATTATTTAATATTCACACTTTTTCAAAAAGTCGGAACTTGTATAATTTACACTTCTTTCAAAAAGTGGGGATTTTTATGATTTACACTTTTTCAAAAAGCGGGAGTTTTTATGATTTACACTTTTTCAAAAAGCGGGAGTTTTTATAATGTGCGCTTTTTCAAAAAGTGTGATTTTTGATTTTTGCGCTTTCAAAAGGTCGGAGTTTTTACTTTTTACGCATTTTCAAAAATTTGATTTACATATTTCACATTTTTCAATTTCACAAGTTAATATGTCTGCATTTAAAGCTTGTATTGGGTTAAATTTTGCTGGAATACATCGATGAAAAATAAATTCTATTCGTATACTGACCCTCTGTGACCTGTAATCCCGAAAACTTAAGAGCTTATACAAAATTTGCACCCAAGTTTCTTTTCATTCTGAGATAAGGAGGATGAACTGAACATATTTTTGTCAATTTTGACCCCAACTGTGAAGGTTCCCGTATTAAATACGTAATCGTGTGTATACATATATTTACATGGCGATAAGCTAATACACTGAAAATTGCTATTTTAATGGTCTTTCCGTTACTGTGGCATGTCAAATTTCAAACCACGCAGCGGCCACAGCACCATCGTCAATCGTCACTTTAGTACCGTGTAGCAGCTAAAATAATAGCTCACACTTTAGTTTACGCTCAAATCATAAAAAATAGTACTAAAATATGTACCTACATAGGTACGTTGTATAAAAACAAACCGAAGCCAAGGCATCATCAAAGTGTCACCAGACCAGGATAAGGAACCGAATGAGTTAATTAGACGTTGTTGTTGTTTTTTGGTGGAAGGCGAGAAACACTTATCTATCTGGATTATTGTTAGTTTACATCTTGATTAAATAAAAATGACTTTCATGGCACGACTTACTCAGCGTAGCCTCAGCATCGGCGTCGAGTAAGTTTTCGAGTCATTCTCATATTTTCTCCGGCTTTTATTACGCTTTGAAAGAATAGTTAAATATATTTGTAGGTATAAATAATCATGTACGTAATTACTTTTAACGAAGTTGCACTCATGCTTTCAAACAATTTCAAATCTGGGCAGATAATTATATAGGGAAAGAACGCGTACAAACTTTTATAATTGGATTAAATGTAGGAAGAACGATGGGAGTTTTTACCATGTAGTTTCGTATTTATATGGAGATTACTCTCTATTACCCACAGAATCTTAGGACTTGGGAGCCGGGGTCAAATATATACGTGACTTTTGCATTTATTAATATAATTACTATTGGGTTATCCGGGTTTAATATGAGGCATTAGTCGGGATTATTACAAAGTAACAAAGTTGTATGTGCAAAATGAATATTTGAATAGTAGGAAAGTTGTGGATATAAGTCATAAGTAATTACCTACATATATAATTACACACTTAGCTATTTCTTGTCTTATCACCTAGCGATTGGAATTAGTTGGTCTTATGGGGCATAACTTGGAAAGTAGTCTGATTTGGTTTGTTCTGGTCTGGCTCAGTTCTGTGTAGGTACACATAGTCCTAGCTTGGTCTGCATGGTCAGGTTAAGCGAATAGCAAATTCTATCTTCAAAAGTTCAGCAATAGGAGAATATGTAAATAAAAATTAATACTACGGGTCTGAAATGTTTTTGTTTCGCCGCTACTAACGATTTAACGCTATGTTGCCATATTATATAGTCCGAAAACTCGTCAAGTTTATAACAACTATATACATATACACTGTAAAATGTAAAAAATCTTAAAACAGGAAAAAGCATCTAAAGCACCAAAAATATACTTATATGTATTTGGTACTATTTTGAACGGAGTTTGGGTACATCTTAAGTGCATCATAAACGCTTAAAAATGAATTTCGGTATGCTAGATGCGCTTTAGAAGCACTTTCGATGCCTTTTTGATTTTTCAATGCACTTTTTTGGTACCTAAGATGCGTCCAAACTGCGTTCAAGAATATGTCAAACAATTGTAGGTAGTTTGTTTTTGGCCTAAAAGACGCACTAGTTTTTACGGTGTACATACATGTAGTCACGGACGAATTTCTCCCAGCAAAAGGAAATTAATTAATGGAGGAGGTAGCGGCAAAGCTTTGATAATATTTACGAAGCTAGTTTGCCGTCTTCCAGCTGAGATAGTTGATAATTTACGAATGGTAATTCGTGATAAATAAATTAGCTTGGTTGGGTACAGCTCTTCTCTGCACTGACTCCGACTTCTTGCGCCAAAGGCTAAGGAGAAGGAGGAATGTGAGTCGGTAGAATCCCAGCTCAAAGATAAAACCTCACGTCTTTGCTCTCTATCTGTCATACTAATATTAGTATGTGTTGTCTTTGTGTTTGTCTTTGTTACGTGATATATTTGCCATTGTTTTTGGTGTGGAGGAGACGATAAGTGTGAGGGAAACTTTATCACAGGATATCCGAATGACAGATAAATCCAGTGGATAATTTCAAGGTCAACTTTTATCCTCTGTCGAGACATTGACAGGATATTTGAGTCGTTGTCATGATTAGATTGATTACAAGTGCGTGGTCGACGTTCGGTACGTTCCCTGTTTCTGTTTCTGATGGCTCTACTTCTGTCTGCGTCTTCAGATAGTCTCGCAGTCTGGTCCTGGTCCTGGTCCTGGTCCTGGTCCGTGGAAGTGACTGAGGAAGTGATCCTTGAAAACAGTTGAAGTAAACAGGGGCAGTTGTAATTGAATCGAAGTAAGTGGAGGAGACTCGTCTTTTTTGATGGATAAATAAAAGATTGAGTGAGTGCAAGATAAAGTGGGCATTGTAGGAAGACTTGTTGATGTTGATAACTGTTCTCGTTCAATTCCAATGCCGCACACGAGTACGAGTACGAGTAGGAACAAGAGCAGAGTAAGTACTCCAGTATTTCAAAAGCATTATCCACTACCGCTTGGTAGATTGCATCCTGCCTACAAATAAATTATTATGTCAAGACATTAGAGTCGAGTGGAGAAGACACGCACAAAAAAACAAACTTGGACACATGTTAGTGCAACGTGTGCTCGTGTAGACATGAAAAAGTAGTTTGTGCAATGAATTTAGTGCTACCGGTGCGGCGGATAATTTGATAATTATTGCTCTTGTGTTTTATCGGGTCTCGGATGGTAAATGAACGTATAATGTTCTCAAAATGTTTACTCTTTATATCTTCTTAATTGTTTATCTTACCCATAAAAATTTGTTGCTGAAACTTGAGCCCTGTGCGAAATCAATAATTTAGCTAGAGACGAATTTTTCAGACGTACTGCAGTTATCAAAGGTGTTTCTTTTCGACCACCCTCATCACTTCTCATATCCGGATTTGCACCGATTTCCAGGAGAAATTCGAGTATCTCGTGTCGGTTGTGGTGCACACAAGTTGCCAGGAGGGTTTCACCACGGAAGTGTGTATTTGGATCAATAGTTTGTTTCAACATCCAACCTTTTATTCTTTCCAAATTATTCTCTATTATAGCTTGGTGAAGTTCCCAGCCACTTATCGTTAGACCCAAATTATTTATCTTCTTCATTGTCTTGTTTAGTTTGGGAGTTGACATTATGGTCCGCGTGCGTCTGTCCTTTCGGTGTACCTATGTACCTATACGTTCAATACGTTTGCATCACCTGGGTTGGTTTCTTTGCTAGCTGTAAAAAAAAGAAACCTAATTTTCATCGACTGTATAGAGTTGCTCCTAGGACAAATTATGACGGCATAAAGCTAACAGATAGCAGTAAAAACTAAAAATAAATTACACGGCCAAAATCCTGGTTTAGTGTAAAATGTATCAGACATAATGCGGTTGAAATAATAATTATATTTTTCGCCTTCGGTCGTTCTATTTTTGCTGATGTTCCCAATGCGAATTTTCGTGAAAATCGCAACCTTGCGTCTTTCGTGATATTTTTAGGAATTTGGCAATTGGTTTGGTAAATGAATTAAAGAGAAACATAATACATTATCTATTACGAGGAATCTAGTGAATAAGATTTATATTGAATTCACGAAATGCATTGCATTATGACCTGGTTGAAAGTGCTTGGTTTCTTCCCATCCCATCCCACACATATTTATTTGCACTTGTTGGCTAAAATTGTAAGTATGTATGTAGGTAGGTATCTTTGTCGGTATGTGCATGAATCGATCCACACTTTCGCGAACACGTGAAGTAAACATTATACTCTGCAGTCTGCAGTATTTACACCTTTTTTTTTTAAAAAAAAAAGTCCAAGCTTTTTCGTTGACACTGATATTTCAAAACCTGCTATCTACATATTGGAAAAGTACACCGTGAATGCTGCGAACTTATGTTTATGTTGTGACGAGTATAATAGGGAATAAATGTTGGCTTTAAAATAAGTGGTGCATAGCAGAATTAGCAGATGACATATTTTGAAATATAAATAAAGCGACGATCTGTTGTTAATTGCACATTTATAAGATATGTTGTATGCTTACTTCGCGTTTGTATTATTGGACTTGGCAAACTGACGACGATGACAGACAGAGACAGAGAAGAGCTTGTCCGCATGTAGGCTTACGGTTTCAGATTGAATTTTTCCTTTTCTGCACGCTTAAATTAACAAGACGAAACGAAATGAAAGGTATGATTAGAATTGAGGAGAGTAGAATAATATAAACGGAATTGTATGTCTTGGTGGAATATTATGATTATTCTTATCTTTAGAAAAATGTTATAACCATAAAGAAGTTTTGGTCTTGCTGAAATTGAGAAGGAACGGTGGGTGACTGAATTTGAAACAAGACAGGCTTAAGAAAGGCCAGGCAGATGAATGCACATCGAAATATTTTCTAGTTCACTCACACTTCACGTACAAGTATGTTGGTAGGTATTTGATTACAAATAATAGAAATACAAATACCTCGACAGCGACAAGGTACGGATGCAAAACTTGATATTCTTCGTGAAAACTCTTAACGTCAGGAAGAAGATGGTAAGTTTTGCACCTTCAGCGGAGATAAGTATGTATAATTATATATAATATAGTATTACGCGTTGTTAAAAAACGAAAAATGCCGGAGAAACAGTTGGGCGGGTGACTTTCCGCATCCAAATATTTGTGGGTTACGTTACTAACTAATGTATGGGTAGAGAGGTGTAGGTTTGGTAGATGTTTACCACCTCAAATCCGAACCCGGTCTATCCATCCATCCTTCCATCCATCCATCCATCCAGCATGCATGCAACATTTAAGTGTAAACTTTTGAATTTCCTTTGACTATTTTTAGTTTCTCGGAGTCGGGGTCCGAAGCCGAAGATCTCCCTCGTACTCAATCCCATGCAGACATCGGTAAGAGTGCAGTTGAGTGCGAAAATAAGTTGGGACTTTTTGCTCTTAAACGAGACATAATGTACCGTTGGATAAGTGAAGTTGTTGTGATTTAATACGGAGTTAGAAAGTAGACTCTCAGTTACATAACTACACCAAACCAGACTCGAGTCTCCCTGTATCTCGTCTACCCTTCACAATACAATACAATACAGATATTTGAAAGGATTTGACGTTGTGCGTGGATGTGGTTGTGGAGCTCTTCCTCTTCCACCAGTCAACGAGATTGACGGAGAAAAATCATTGTGTTTCGTGCTTCGCCTGCAGGAAATGTCTGATTGGTTTTCTACACCCGAGCAGGAACAAGAATTACTTGGTCGTTTTCTCCAGTGCAGATTAATGAACTCTTGACATGTCATACTCATACACGTGCTGGATAATCATTAATTCTTTCGCCAGCATTTCCAGTAGATATATTATTATACTACAATGAGTAAGCCATCCTTTTCTCATTCTCAACCATTTATTATAATACTAATATCCTACCATTTATCATAAGAGTGAGTAGCTGTAATATGAAAAAGATCGAAAAACGTTGATTTGGTGCTGGTTCAAGATTTTTGATAGACTGCAAATTTTTGTAGCACTAATTCGTTTTTTAGACCCAGCGACTCATCACCACGGGGTGACTATCAGCCCTCTCCCCATCGGAATGGTTACTGCTCATGGAGCAGGTGAGTACAATAGAATTTATTTCAAGATTGTGTCGGATGATCAAATTAGTTTCCATTTACACGCGGAAGAGAGTGAGAAGATGTGTACTCCGTAATTGGGTACTACTATGGAATATACTGTTGTTTGAAGTGCACTCTTCCTTAATTCATTTAGGTGGTCCCGTTGGAATAGGAATCGGAATTCCGTTAATGACTTCAGCCTCCATCGTCCCTTCCATTCCGTCACCACAACAGCCTCAGAAAATGGTTTCGCCCGACTCATCCGATGAAATCAAGGATATACTAAATCCATTAAATCACCGAACACCATCACCAAATTCCCCACATTCGACTAATAACCCACCTGGTTCAGTGACTGTTTCTGTGAACGGAAATCCCAATTCGATTCCTTGGCCAAATCACCAGCACCAACATCAACATCAGCATCAGATCCTTCAGCCAATTGCAGGGATGGGGTATCCAGTGATGGGGATGGGGGTTGGAGTTATGGGTCCACCACCAGCAGTATTATCGGAGCCCGGAATGCTCTATAGTATTATAAGTGCAGCCGGACCGGATCTGAATATGTCGCCAAATTCAATTCCAAACAATCCTAACGGTGTCAATGTAAATCTTCCAAATGGAGCCGTAGCTCCTCCAGTGCCTGTCCCTGTTCCAGTCCCTGTGGTTCCGGTTCCAGTTCCAGTAGTTCCCAATGGTGTCAATGGTCCTCCGCCAAATCAAATTCAACAGCAGCCACAACAACAACAACAACAACAACAGCAACAACAGCTGCAACCACCATTGCAACCAACAAAGGAGATCATACATTGCAAATCCTGTACTTTATTCCCACCAAATCCGTCAGCTCCGCCACCAACGACCCGGGATAAACCCCCGGGTTGCCGTACCGTCTTCGTGGGTGGATTACCTGAAAATGTGACTGATGAAATTGTACGCGAGCTGTTTGAACGGTGCGGGGAAATCACGACGATTCGAATGAGCAAGAAGAATTTTTGCCACATTCGTTTTGAATTAGAATCTTTTGTGGAGAATGCAATTTATCTGTCTGGGTATCGTGTTCGGATTGGAAGCAATAGCGATGCTGCTAATATTGGAAGACTTCACGTTGATTACGCTCAAGCTAGGGATGACCTTTACGAATGGGAATGGTAATAAGATTATATCATCTACAGATATAGTCCTTTAAGCCCTTGATACATAGAGATTTGGCTGTTGAATCCGGATGCGGATATATCCTCGAGCTTTTGATCCCTATAATATCTTTGACTGTGGATGGAGGTGAGGAAGCATTAAGCTGATTCACTTTACTTTCTTTTCCTGGCTTGCAGCCGCGAAAGAAAACTGGAGAGGGAAAGACGTCACCGGGAAAGAATCGAGCAGGAAAGGTTACTCCCACCGAGTCCTCCACCTGTGGTTCACTACTCTGAACATGAGGCTGTAAATGTTTCTGAGAAGCTAAAAGGTTTGTAATTACCCTGTCTTCCCATTCAACTTACACAACCTTAACCATCTGAGTTCTCTCTCTCTCTCTCTAGCATTAAGTTCTCAGTCTGGATCTTTGTGTTATATTTACTGCTGTAGATAAAAATCCCACATTGATGCCAAAAGTGTAACCACATGTTTTATATCTATTTCCTCTATTTATATTTTTTTATTCCCATATAATGGTTCATCTTTTATTGACTTTCACTTTCTCCTTGTCTTTTTCTCTGCAGTGGATGAAACATTCATAAAGGCCGTCCAGGTTCTCATCACATGGCTGGATAGGGGAGATTGTACGAAGAGAAATGCCAGCTGTTTTTATTCAATGATTCAGTCTACGAATTCTCATGTCTAGGCGTTTACTGGGAGAGAAATCGCAGTATGACGATGAGTTGAACAAAGCCAAAGAACTCATGCGACAAAGGATGCAAGGTTTACTTATGCAATGTAAGCATAACAAATCAATTTCCAACTGCACGCATAACTCCTTACTACCACACTACGTGTGGAGACTAAGATATCTTCATTGTGTCTCCCCGTTCAGTTTGTTTCATGTGCCTGTTTCTCCCTTTCTTTTATCCATTTATGTCATCCATTTATCTATTATCACAGTCATAATATTTTTATCTCTTACTTACAGTCAGCCAAATTGAAAAAGTTTTTCTCGCGGCCTGCCACAAAAAAGCCTGGGATCACTTTACCAAAGCTCAGAGGAAAAATATTGATATTTGGAAGAAACAAGCTGCGGTTAGTTTTCCAATGTTCCAGCTCAATGTCAACTATCGCGTGTACACTGTAAAAACAAATAATCTTAAAAATGAAAAAAGATAAAGCCCAAAATCTTAGTCACGGATTCGTCATCTCAAGCGCTGTAAAACATATATGTAAAATGCATCTGAATTCAGTCCATAACGATATCTGACAAGCATCAAGCATCTGTTAAACATCTTGA
>JAAXYX010001619.1:0-21771 GCA_036851915.1 Ptenothrix huangshanensis | reverse complement strand
TTTTTAAATGTGTCCCAAACCAGGACATTTCTACTCCTGGTTAACCTCTTACCAGGAGCCAGGAGCTTGACATTCAAACCAGGACTCTCCTGGGCAAATCAGGAGATTTGGTAACCCTAGGTACTTGCCTCATTTTGGTGAAAAATTCCATTTTTCATTAAAATGCTTAACGAAATTTTTAATGATTGATTTGCTGGCTCAGTATTTGATCGTCTTTTTATATCATGCATAAGATGTGGATTTGTAAATAGAGAGAGAAAGTAAACATTTTATTTACACAGTTACCAACAATGGTAACAATTAACCAATTCATCAGTATAAGTATTAGTATCAAGTTTTGAAAGGTGAGTTATTATTTAGAAATTCCGTTGCCACATGACACTTCAGAAGGACATTTTAGACGACGCTCATGTATTACGTAAACACAAATCATAATTTCTGTGCGAACCACGTAATTAAAAATTTATTTTTAAGCTTTTTGTACTTTTGAAACTGTAACGTAAATTTTACTACATGGATATGCGCAATCTTAGCCCTTCTTACATTTTGCGCAATACCTTTTCATCCCGGCAAGTAAATTAAATTCATTATAAATTCCTTTATAGCTAGATGTATTTTATCCCCAGCTTTGACAAACTAATTTAATAAAGACGACACTCTGGTATTTAAGAATATGGTATCCTTTTCAACCCTGTCCTGATATGTGATGTAATGCTCTTTACTTTGTTATTTCATGTGTTAATTTAGCAATTACTCCAGTCATGCTTCTTTGTGTAAAAATCGTATACTTGTACGTGTGATAAAAATAAATAAGTTAAAATACTTATAAGACGTAAGGCTATTTTTACGTCGTTAACTCTGTGAAATTGTTATATGAAATAATAGAGAATGTGTAAGCTCATTACTCATTAACAATTTCATTACAAATAGAATTATGGTATTGATAAGCCGCTGTGCTGTAGACAATTATTGCATGAATTATTGCGTGCATATAGATTTACACAAAAACGCCTGTTTAGCATATCTTAGTAATGCAAATGAAGAAAATCCCGTCGACAACGTCACTAAAGTTCGATAAAGTTTGAGTAAAGTTAGATACTTTCATACAATTTGAGATATTTTTTGTGAAACCTAGTCTCAAACCCGTCAACGCGCCGATCCAGAATGGCTTTAGAATTGCATAATTAATTTCCATCCCCATCTTGCAATTAAGCACCGGGCAGCTGTCCCACGGACGCCAACAAATACAATGTATTTCAAAATTGAAAGATTGATAGTTTAAATATCAACGAGTGATGACAGCGAAAAAGGCACTAATTATGATGAAACGATTTTAGATTAAGAAGGCGTGCCAGAGACTTTTGTAAGGGAACTGTGTAATGTTAAAATGAATTTTATCACTGTTGTAAGTCTAAGTTTTCAAGGAACATTTTTTGAATCCATAGTTTTTCCAATTAACACTTTTCAAACAGTAATTTTTAGAGGATGAAGACGAGGAAGTTGAAGGAGGCCAAATTGAGGAAAAAATGACGAATAGTATTACTGTGATAGGTACTTGTAACAATAGTCGAAATGACACAAGTACCTATACATGGTCAAATACACGTGCCAAAACCACTTCGAAGTTGCATTGAGCAAAGGCAATGTAGGACACAGAAAGTTTGATGACATGCACGCACATCCAACTTCAACTCCCCGAAAGGAAAGGGGAGTTGAATGGCGAACTTTCCGACTAAGGAAAAAGTAAAGAGGGTTAATAAATAGGGTTAATTGACGCATGTAAAATACAGTAAAAAGGTGCTGGAAGGGACAATAAAGGCAGTCTACTTTGGCGGTTCGCGCTATCCACCTTAAACCCAGAGGAAAACAACGACTCTGTAAATAAAGTAATAGTAATTGTGAGTTCCTTATACTATTTGCAATTTACTTACATCCAGTATTATTCGTAAACATAGTCAAGTACACACGAAACAGTAAACAGCTGAAAACGAGCAAAAAAACTGGCCAAAGGAAGGACGATGTTCTGATCATAACAAACCACTACCAAAACGGCAAAAGACCAGGACCAGACCATGCTACCATGTCATACCTCTATCATTATTTAGTCATTTTGGGTAAGTAGAAGCAATGTAAGTTAATATATGAACGCACCGCTAGAACGCTCTACGCGTACTTCGTAGAATACTGTAAAAGAAATCCCAAAGTTTCAAGGTAGCAAGCATTTATTGGTCCAAAACGGCAACAATGAAAATTGTAATTACATTTTTGTCAAAAACGTCTCAAATTGCACCAAAAATTATTAATGTTGGGCTCCTAAATCAACTCTCAAATGTACAAAAGGTATAATTATTATAGAAGTTAGAGCGTTTGCATCCCTTTATGATTTCTGTGCACCTTATCGATGTAACGGATATCAATGCTACACTCTACTCAAATAAATCTTTAAAATTTCCTAAAAATAATTTCTATTGTTGAACAACTTTATTGTAATGAAAACACTAACTGGTTTCAAAGTGTATGTACACCGTAGTTAACGAATGAAAATAATAAATCCATTTGATCAGATTAGGTGAAATACATATGGTCACTTCGGGCGTCAAATGTACCCACCAAGCACTTAAAATTCAATAAAAGAATTAATGTAACTATGCTGTGCTTGGTGAACGCTGTCGGCACAAATATTTATTCCTACTAATTGCATTGAGATAAACATAGAATACGGTCAAAGAATTCAATTCTGAAGTACGCAATGGCAATCGAAAGATTAAAACGTAGTTTTGTAACCATTAACGGCGCGCTTAAGCATTTAGTATGCTCAACAAAGGTTTGAACGGCCTACTTTGACATTATGTTTTATTTAAAGCTGTGCGAGATAAATAGAATACCGTCGCCTCAGTCAAGGGTGAAAAAGAACTGCACGCATCATTGATTAGAATGTTTGAGTAATCAGTATGCTCTGTAAGATGTCATATAAGACATCCTAAAAGACAAGATAACTGTATGAAGTAATAATGTTTTAAACACTTATCTCATTTTTAATGAAAATACCTACATGTGCAAATTAACAAACTTCCGTTTGGCAATATTGGTATTGACTGGGTTTTTGCCCAGTTTGCATAACGCAAAGCCTAGTTTTAAACCTTTCCTAATTTGAGAGTAAATAATTAATTTTCTTTCCTAATCTCTGATTGTCCGACCTATTGGAAGTAGTCAGATATAAAATAACTATTTATTATTATAATAGTGCTTTCAGAACTTGGAGATATATAAATGAAGTATTATTGTGCAGTTAGACAAACCATTCATCAATAATTAAATGAATATAAATATACTTTGTAGGCAAAGTTCCGGACAGCTGTCAGGAAAACTTTAGCTATAGTAGAATGCAATTTAAATAAGTAAAGAATGAATTTTTATTGCGACGTATGAAATAACACTCCGAAATACAAAATGAAGTAAACGACTAGAGTTGTTGACGATTAGAAGTTGTGTGTCATATAATAATATGTATGTATATGTCTTGCGACATAAAAAATTTTGAATGGAAATTATACAACTAAGAGGAATATTTTTTATAATTTTTATATAATTTTATATAAGTAATACTGTATGCGCCAAGAACCAGAACCATTTGATTTTTTATTAGCCTTTTCTTTTAATTTTCCGTCTTTTGTTATAAAGATAAATTCTAAAATTTCCTATAATCCCATACATAATATTAATCTGATATTGTCAATATTTGATGTCACAGTTGGCTTAGGTGAAAATGTCGATTATCAAGACTCAAGAAACGAGAGTACGGAAAGAGACGAGAGGAGGGAAAATGTGGAAGGAGATAACGGGTAAAATATTATGTGGTGTGAATGAATCATGATGACCACTTCAGTTCAGAGTGTCATACGTGCAGACAGTAGATTCGTATTACGTCGGCTGTCTACGTACACGCTAGGCACACGTTTATACCATTAGAACTGCAAAGCTAAGGCTTTTAGACTTATGAATGCAGCATTATTTCTACGTTTTGAAATCGTTAAAATGCAGCTTCACTAAGCCCGATACTGAAAGGATAGGTTTGCTTGAAATTATACTACACATTAGTTAGCTCACATCATTTTAAGACAATCTTTTCTAATTCTAGCTATATAATGGCACATAATGCACGCGCCAAACTAGGCTTGAAGCGTGTTGTGATAATAAAAGGCAGTTGCATCAGTAAACCATAAGCACAACTGGCTTTTGCAACTTACTCACGATGTGGTTCAATCAGTCTCTAAACTTTTTCGTTTCCGTAGTTTTACAATTTTATTAGGTTTCTTTCCACATCTACGTAAACATGAAGTAGCACTAAGTGAACTGTAAATACTTAACCTGAATAACACTAAATAACGCATCTAAAGTGAAAAGCTAATCCTATGTAGCATATTTATAAGCCCCCAACATGCGAACTGTTTAATGCTCATACGGCGGCATACATAAAGCAGGTAATGGAAAAAGTCCAAGATTGTGACCCTTCCCGCAACGCGTTGTCCGTATACGCTATCACCTTCTGTAAGATTACAGGTGTCCATCATTGGAAAACAATACTTTTATTTACTGAATGATTTTGGCACATAAATAAAGCAACTTCAACCTCAACCTCATGTAGTGGCATTTCCAAATATCTGGGATAGAGTTAAACGACAGTGTCATAGCGTTACGTAACAAGGTGAATGTTTACCCCCTATCCTTATTGTAATGCACAACGACGGATCCAGGGAGGCTAGTAGGCTAAAGCTCACCCCAAGAACATACAATTGGGTATAAATAAAATGCATTCTGAAAAAACAAACTATATTCTGTTGAATCTAAGAGATTAAAATGCAAGCAAATAAAATCAAAATTCATTAACAACTAACAGATATAATAAATTTGGTTAAAACTTACACTCAAAATAATTTCATTATTTAAATTTTTGCACTACCTATTACATTTTACACTATTTGTAACAAAGTTTTTTCTAAATTTACACCATATTTAATGACGTTTTTTAGTTAGCATCAAATATAATCGCATTGGTACTATTAGCCAATTTTATGATCAATTTTTGGATCCGCCAGTGGTAATACAAGTGTAACGCTACGGTCCACCTTCCCTTTCTATGCCTGCGTGATTTGTGTTATGTATGCAGCTTAATGCATTCATATTTAACGGATACAAGTAGTAGGCTTGAATATCTTAGCTAAGAAACAAAGCTAATATTTTGCCACTACCTTTTATAGTAGTCTCAATTTAAAAATAGTGCATGCACGAAAGTGTGACGCAGAACGCATCCAGTAATACACTGACTGCAGCACATAGTTTATTGGGGCAGTTGGTAGTAGTTTAAGTTTGACCTTAAGATCGACTTCAGAAATCTGGAACACGTAGAAAGCACTCTGAGTAGCAAAAACAGACAGGTATTGTAGCGCAAAGTAAAAGACATATACTACTGCCATTGCAAAGAACAATTACACTAACTTTATTCTGCGAATAAAATGCCACAGTGATCACTAGCACCAAACTGAAAGTCGATTTAATTGTTTTTTGCGGTTTTCTAATTGAAACGACACAATACAGACTGTAATTGTGTTTTGCTCAAACCCTTAATACTTTCTAACTTAAAGTATAGGTGAGTAAACCACAGCCGTGTGCAGGACGTAAAGGAACGTATTGTTTAGGGCTCCGCTTGTGCAACTGTAAATTCCACTCTTTCGTAAAATAAAGTTACAGTTTGTCCTTTTGGAGCACGACCTTCTGCTCTCTGCTGACACCGCTGAGTACTGAGTAGTCTCTAGTCTCAACCATTCAACAACATTAAAGAAGTTGTTTTTTAGTGTTATTTTTGCTTTAGTACTTTCGTGAAATCGCGTTTTTATTACGTTATTTTGTTGCAAAAATATTAACCGTCATGGAAATACAGAGTGGCAACTACGTTCTTATTCTGTTTTAGTACAACATAAGTTCAAGTGTTCGAATTGGCATGAAATTTCGCCAACAGATTGTCTAATACGTAAGTACTTTCATTGTTATGAATTATATATGAATATTAAAGCTCCAAATCGAGGATCAGATTTTAGCTTCGGACACGCAGCTCTTTTTGGAAAATCGGACCGCGCCGCCGCAACGGAATTTTTTCGTCGAGATTTCGAGTTCAAATTTTGACGACGTTTAGTGCATTATTTTACTGTTGTTGAATAAATACCTGTTTTGTTATTGTTATTTAAAAGACGGTTAGCTTTTTGGATCCTAGTAATGTCATAATTAACCGTTTTATTTAGTAATGATAATGCAATCAAATACTATTTCTTGCATATTTGGAGTATATTTTTGAAATAATTAAAATCTTTAAAAAAAATCATAAATCATTCTTTAATCACTAAAAATCGTTATTTATATACCCCACATATCGACACATATTTGTCATCTCTATATAAATGCTCACCTAAAATAATGAAAAGCTATGAAGGAAACAATAACGAGGTATATAAATGAGTAATGGAGTAAATCAGTATAAAGCCTTCTGTTTACCGTAAAACCTCTAAAGATAGCTAACCTTTTAGGTTAGCCGGGTCAAATCCTATGTTTAAGCATTAGAGAATTATAGCAGGAAGAAAAGTAAATGCATACTTACGATGCCAGTCCGGGTTATACTTAGAGGCTTTATGGTATTAAACTCATATCTAAAAAAGCCTGGTATCTGAGTTACGCTACCACATCTTCGCCCCACACAACCTTTGACCCAACACACCTCGGGTTTGACCTTTAGCTGACACTAGGTACCGTAATAACTCTAATGGATTCCTCCGGGCTCTAAGTAAAACTAATTCTTCTGACCCCCACGGAGTAAAAAATACAAACAAAACCGGACTGCAGCAGCAAACACCGCAAAATTCAACAAATTCCATAAGTATCTTCATTTGGAATATACATTTGAATTGCAATATCATCCGGCCTGCACATATAGAGACGGAAAGAGTTTGTATCCGCACTGTGGCTGAAAGCAATTTGGCTAATGCCGAAAATAGAGACACCAATAGCTATTTTCACACGGTTGACAAAAACTGAATCACGCAGTCATTAAGCTTAATCAATAATGGGGATATAAAATCTAGCAATTACGAACCTCCCTGTTTTTGTCTCACAGAGAAGAACCGCAGAAAGTATCAGGTTAAAATAATCAAAAATCAGCGCACGATTAGTACGTTCTTCACTACCTCAATAATCAATGTAGACCATGCAAAAGGTGCAATGCATGAACTCAAGTCACATTTTAGGTTCAATTGTTATGTGTGCTACTGCAATATTTATTTAATATTAATCCCATAAGCATTGTACAATTGTAGAACAATCATTAAGAGTAACAATTAATAAGGTTTTTCGGGTTAATGAACTACTTGTTAGCCATTCAACGACAGAACAATACTTTTGTCCCCAATTCCGAAAGTGTGATACATAACATAAAGTTGTGAATGTAAGATTCATACGCATCATCCATTCGCAGCTTGTTGTTAGCTATAGACTCAAAAACAAAATTTTTATTCCGGATCGCGTAATTCAATAGAAGATTGTCACAAAGTGATTCTGAGTTTTAATATGCTTTTTTTATCATCACAGTGTGCACGGTTCGATTCTAATATTAAAAAATTCTAAAAATTATAATGCAATATTCATTAATATTTTACAAAGAAATTGTTTTTTGCACGGTTTATTTTTATTTACAAAGATTTGGCTGCCCAAGCTCATTTCTATGTGGTCAAGAAATAGCCGTGCGTTGGAATTCCAACACGATATTTTGCTCTTAAGCTAGCCGCGGCGTATAGTGCTAACGATAAGGTTGAAGTTAGAACTACGACAGGAGAGGTGAACTACCAAAGATGCAACAGAAATCATTTAATATTGCATCGCGTCGACCATGGCCAATTGCAAAAAAAGCTAAAAAGGAAAAAATTGTTTAAGTACAATAACATCACTTGCTTTTTATATATGAGTGAAAAACATTGTAGATTCCGATGTGAAACTAAAGATAATGGTAAAAACAATTGCCTAAGGTTTTTGCAAGTAAAAAACAGCTCCAAAAACGCGTTTGTGTTTTTGGAGCTCCCATGTGGTATTTTCAGTTTTTCTTTTTACTATTTTTTAATCTATTTAATTCTACTAATAGATTATCTCATTAAAAACAATATGCTTCTTTATGACGCTGATAGTAAACCCTAGCTAACCACCATCTTAAATCTACACATGCATGTATCTATCTTATCTGTACTAATGCGGCGCAAAGCTTCTGAGAACTCCGTCATCAGGCTAATCTTCGACAGTCGAAAAATCTATAAATATTTACCCCTACGTGTGGGTTATTTCCAAACCCTCACCTTAGGTCCGCCTTGAAATGCACGAGTGAGATAGGAATGGCTAGGGAGGAGGTGACAGGTGCGGAACAAACGAGAGGGAATGGGATAGAGAGTGAGTAGAGGAGCAACACACAACAGCGAACCGAGGTCCAGCGAAACCTTTCGCTTATTCAGCAGCACAGTTCACCACTTCACTCCAGACGGACAACACGTACTACTCCACTCTCCGAGTGTGACGAAGCCACGACGTAGAAGCTTCCACTTCCACTTCCACTTCCATTTCATTGTCGATTTTGCCTTAACGCCACTCATTAATAGTTTCGGGATCTCGATCCCCGTGTTAATTATAAGTGCTTTGTGAAATAAATCAGTGAAATACAAACAAATAGTTTGCCATTCCAATTTCATCTCGACCGACTCGCTGCCATCCGCCAACGCATCGAAGCCAGTGACTTAGGTTTTCAAGATCTTCCAGACCCACCTCCTCCATTCCTACGTCGTTACGTTGGTTCTGATCCCCCTACTCCGCTCGGCTTGCATCTCAAGC
Source organism: Ptenothrix huangshanensis (assembly GCA_036851915.1). Lineage (NCBI taxonomy): Eukaryota > Metazoa > Arthropoda > Collembola > Symphypleona > Dicyrtomidae > Ptenothrix > Ptenothrix huangshanensis. The sequence continues at coordinate 12,858 of JAAXYX010001619.1, read as the reverse complement.
GGATCTATTTCGACAATCCCGATTTCCAGTTTGATGTCGAGTTAAAGAAGGAATGATCCCTCGTTCAGTGTCAAGTGACAGTGTCAATATCAGTGTTCCCCTTGCCCTTTCACCCAACATTTCCCCTTTGGTTACGATTATATATTATTCAATTTCTTTTTGGGATGTCGGCCAAAAATTTGCCCGATGAGGCAATTTGTATAAATCATAATACGTATTACAGCCCTAGGAGTTAATTGGTGTCCAAACCAATAATATTTCGTTATGATCACATATATGTTTTGTTTGATTGCTTGTATATTCATTGCTCATGTATATTGATGTTGATTACTGATCATTATTGTTCCAATCATTTTTTCCTGCGTGACATGAATGAATATGTTATAGTTATTCGGGAATCCGGTAATTCTTATTAGATTGCATGTAAGGTGTTTATGAACTTATACCTATAATTATTAATCCTATTATTTCCTTATGTTTTCCGATGAATCATTTTGTCCTGTGAAACACCATCAATTTAGTTATATTCATTTTTTATTAGGGATCCGGTAATTTCATTTAATGCATTTAGTTATGTATTTGTACCATGTATTTATGCCATGTATACTGTTGATCCCTACTTCACCTTACTAATTGACTTCAATACTTTCTCATTAATTACATACCATTAAATAGGTGATCCGGTAATTTTTGTAACAAAGTTCTTACGTAAATGTGTTTAATGTCAAATGGATAAATTCCTGCCCTGTGTGGCCTTAAACATTTAATAGTGCTTTCTAGTATAGTCATTAGAGATCCGGTAATTCTATACATTGTCAATATAGAAATGTGTGATTATGTCGATGGTATGAATTTAGGTCTTGTACAGCCTTAACCATCATTTTACATTATATCATAGTTATTAGGTGATCCGGTAATTTTGTACATTGTCATTATGGATATTTATTGATCTTAAAACCATGAATTGCGGCCTCACCAAACATTATTAGAAATCGTTAGTGTAGTCATTAGGTTGTACGGTTATTTTGGATTTATTTAGAGTAAGGTGGACGACTGTGTGGGCGTGCTTCGTTCTTGTTCGGGTGTGATTTTCTGTGCATTCGCCATGGGGTAGTCACATCAGTTCATGTCACGACATGACACACTACCCACGACCTCGACGTTGCAGTGCCTACCAGTGGCGTCAATTAGTTATTAATAATTCCATAGTTTTAAGATTCACGCATGTTCTATGTGGAGTTGTTGTGCTCTTTTGGTCGTTGTCTGTTCTCGATGTCATGCACAGCCCACGGGGCACTTGTGTAAGCACACGGTCTTAGCTGACAGGCTGAACCATCCGTGTCACACCGCGACCCGACTCGGTCCTGAGTTGTGCGTCATTTCTTATACATGGTTAGTGTTGTAGTTGTTGTTCATAATTTGGTTACGGTGAATGAACTTATTCCAAGCTATTTCATGGTATCATTAGTGTAAAACCGCTAGAATAAATATTTTTTGCTACTGCTAGTAAAAAATCTGCCAAAAAATAAATGAAACTGCCCAAGAAATATGCTTTACCGCCAAAATAAAGTATTCCCCAATTTTTGTATATTATTTTGTATTTAATTTTGTAGTTATTGTTATTGCTGCAACTACTTTAAATGCATTAACACTACAGTTTTGTGAAACAAAGTTAAACAGGTTAAGTGCCAGCACTCTAGCTGCAGTGAGAAGTAACCCCAAAGCTTAAAAAAGCATGAAGGATGGAACAGTCACATTTTACATTTCGTATTAAGCTTTTCCTCAAATGATGTTCACACGGAACGAGCTTCCGCTATTTAAATACTACTAATTAAATCTATACAAGCCTTGTATCTGTTAGCGATTTTGAGTATTATAAAAACACTTAAATTGGCTAAAAAATTCGACTCAATTGTCATAACTAATTTTTCATGAAAATCTGATGCTGTTTACTTTATAACAATGCAACTATCCAATAAACAGATCATTGGTACTCGCGTCTACGGTAAGTAAGCTTACACTTTTTGCTATAGTGAAAAATGTTGGTTTTAAATTTTTAAACTTTCTCAATATTCCAATTCTTATTATTTTTTAAATATGACTTTGAATATTGACAGTGAATTTTTTCTTTTAAAAATGTCTAAACCATCATTGTTTACACATTTCAAAAAATCTAAATTCGGAATTTTGCATGTGTTGAAAAGGTAGCATGTTCTTTTTTCTACACATTTTCAATATTTTCTATTTTCAATTTTTCAAAATTTAAAGCTAATTTTAATATTATATTTATGCATTTACTCGCATTTGAAACTAATAATGTTTTTTTACGTTTTGCTGGAACATATTATTTACCTTAGACTTTTGGCTATTTCCTCGATTTGAATTCTCCCCTTTTTGTTTCGATCTTGCTAGGCGTATTGAGCGTTTGTTTCTCAACTATGACCAAATTCGGGAATACCTTTTAAAAATGTTTTTGTTAGTATTATTTATGTATCAAGTATGCATTTCTTTTCATTTCTGTAATGATTAATAAAAATTTGGATCCAAGTCCACGGGTACGGGTCCAGGTCGGGTACGGGTGCACAACTCGGGTATGGGTACGGGTCGGGTACAGGTACAAAGGTTTTGAAAAATCGCGAGTACGGGTACAGCAATATTTGGACTGGGTCCTCGGGTACGGGTCCAAATTTGGCTGTACTCGTGATCCGGGTCCGGGTACGGGTACACGATTTTTGTACCCGTGCAGAGGACTATTCCGAAGTACGCTAAACTTAGTAAAAATCTTTGAACAAGAAAAAGCGGTATAAAAAATAATTTTATTACAAAATCCTTTTTTATTACATTTTCGAATTTAAAAAAATAGCAAAAGAAAAAATTTGAAATAAATATATTTATCACCATTCTCGAAAAGGATTCAAACTTATTCTGCAAAATTTAAAAATTCTGAGTTGGCATTATAAATAAACATTAAAGGTCTGCATGACGGGACAAAATTTGGTTCCATTGGACAAAAGTAATTCTGAGCTTTTTTAAGCGAATTGCTTTTTGGCTACGAATTACGATAATTGCGATATGGGGTGGCAATAATGCTATTAGTCATGTATGCGTTGATTTTTCAAGTTTAGAAATAATATAAAAGTCTAAATGTGTATTTATGCCGGAATTGTTTTCCGACTTGTTTAAAATACGCAAAGGACCGTATTGAAATTTGGTTCCAGAGTGAAAACAGTGGAATAAAAATTGAGGGTTCAGGTTTTGAAATATCATTAAGCATATAGTTTATGAATTCAAATTCAAAAAAGTACAATCTCAATAAAAAAAGCTATACATTTTATTAAAAAATAAAATAAATTCCAAAGGTTTTGTAGAGAATAAAATGTTCCATGAGGCTAATCCATTCCACAAAAAGTGACAGGTACTTACTCTAAAAAAAAGTCAAACCCATTTTTTTGCCAGATTATTTATAACTTTTAGCAATTACTTTCGGCAGTTTAATACAAAAATAAGTTCTCTACAAAACTAGTTTACTTTGCCGAATAGGCATGTTAGTTATTCTGAGGAAATTCAAACCGAATTGAAATAATTTCCACAAAAAAGCAGTAATACCTATTTTTTTACAGTTCACATTTTCGAAAAGAATTTTCATTTACGTTTAAAGGTTATGCCAAACATTAAATTCCCTACAACACTAGCTTACTCCGCCAAACAGGCAACAGATTTTTACCCTGAGGAAAGTCAAATTACATTAAAATACTGCCTCCTCCACAGAGACAGTAGTGATTTTTATGTTTTGCCAGTTTATTGATAACTATGTCAACCTTTTGCATATTACGTTTAGAGGGTTTGTGGAGAATTAAATTCTGTACAAAAGTAGTCTACTTTACTGCAAACGCGACAGGTGGTTATTCTGAGAAAAGTCAAATCAAATTGAAATACTGCCCTCAAAGAGCAAGCAGTAATATTTATTTTTGGTTCGTTTATTGGCAACTGTTTCAAGTTTTTGAATATTACGTTTATACGTTTTGTAGAAAATTGAATTCTCTACAAAAGTAGTCTGCTTCACTAAAAACGCGACGGGTAGTTTCTTTGAGGAAAATCAAACCAAGTTGAAATACTGTTCTCAAAGAAAAAGCAGTGATGGTTTATTTTTGATGCGTTAATTGGTAACTGTTGCAGTTTTGTTTCAAACTGCGTTTAAAAGTTTTGAAGAGAATTCAATTCTCTACAAAACTAGTCTACTTGACTGCAAAGGCGACAGCTAGTTATTCTGAGGAAAGTCAAATCCAATTGAAATACAGCCTCAAAGAGAAAGCAGTAATATTTATTTTATTGTTTTAGTTCGTTTATTGGCAATTGTTTAAAGTTTTTGAATAATACGTTTATACGTTTTGTGGAGAATTGAATTATCTACAAAACTAGTCTATTTTACTAAAACGTATACAGGTAGTTACTCTGAGGAAAGTCAAATCAAATTGATATACTGCCTCAAATAAGAAAGGATCGATATTTTTTGCCAGTTCATGATAGCTTTTGCAATGTTTTGCACATTACGTATAAACGCTGCGTAGACAATTAAATTCTCTACAAAACTAGTCTATTCCACTAAAAAGTCTACAGGTTGTTACTCTGAGGAAAGTTAAACCAAGTTAAAGTACTTTCCACAAAGAGAAAGCAGTGATTATTTAATTTTGTTCCGTTTATTGGTAACTGTTGCAATCTTTTTCAAATTGCGTATAAAGGGTTTGTAGAGAATGCAATTCTCTACAAAACTAGTCTACTCTACTAAAAAGGCGACCAAGATGCTGTAAATTATCAATAGAAAAATACAACTTTTTGTAGCAACTTTTTACGCCAATTTTATGTTTTACCAGTGTACATACCCAAAAGACAATAAAGTTTGGCAACTTAGAACTTGAAGAATCTAATGCTTATGATTTTATCAACGGAGCAAGTTTGGTTTTATTGGTAAAATGATATTCAACAGAGTAAAAACGCTTCACGTCACCATGTCCAATAATACTGTCTTTGCTTTCAGCACTAAGAAATGTATTGTGTTTATTATTCTTACGTACAACGTCGATTTTCAAAATACAACGAAACTATCACAAGCTGTGCTCTTTCCTGCTTCCTGGGTTAACGCCGGGGTATTCATCCTTGTCAAACTTGGAACTATTAATCCTTATCGTTTTGCCGTTTCCTCCAATCTAAGCAACCGTTTCGATATCTAAGTACAAGACCCAAACGTTTTCACTTGATCTTCGTCATTCATTTTGGATATACCTAAGGAATGATAAATACATCATTGCAAAACATAAAATTGGTTTCAAAAGTACTTAAGCATGAACATAATGCATGTATACCTTGTAAAAACTAAGTACTTACATGAAGAAAATAAACACTACGACTTGTAATTCCTTATCGCCAAAAGTATGTTTCCCTTACATTCAGCAGGTCTTGCATTTTTGAAATAGGAATAAGCTAAATGCAATCGTGCGCCAGTTGAACTCATTTTTGGTTTGTCAATTCAAATTTTGAAATCTCTAAAAGTTTAGTAAAAATACAATTATAAACTTAGCAAATATTGAGAAGCTGTGGCAGTTATATTGCATAAATCTCACTTTACAATCTCATTTTTGTAGAGCCGCAAAACGCATATTTTAGGTTGCCTTACGGTTATGGAGGAAGTACGGCAGCTACCACTAATAATCCTCATAACCCGGCTCTGGTTCAGTTTCCGGCTCAAGATATAAGTAGATGTGTGACCGGAACTGTAACAGCAACGCCGGCATCAACTGCTGCAACTACGGCGAGAAATACTGACATTAACGATATCAATTCCGCAGGAGGGGAAATCAGAAGGGGAGTCAGAAGGGGAATCAGAAGGGAACAGTTTATTAAAAATTACTACCGTGTCAAGAGGCATGAATCATGCTGGATCGAGGGTCGTTAATATGTTGCAAAGTTACTTAGAATGAATTAGTTTAGTAAGTACACATACCACTGCAGTACCAACTGCATTGCGGATGCTAAAAACTTCTAAGAAGTGTGAATGGAAGGTAAATTGTGAATTGAGTTGTTCTTATGTTAGTATTTTTACAAATATTAGTAAATTAAATAACGAATTACATTCCGTTAGGTAATTAAACTGTACAAATATTTTCTTGTGAAGAAAGAACAGTATTTTGCATTTGTTTGAAGATAAGGAATCATGTTATAATTATTTATTCTTTGATGATAGTAAACCCAATCGTCCTCAGTTTCTCTTAAGTAATCGCATCGCCAAAAATTGCATTGTATTACCACAGATACAGCAATTTGGCTTAGATTTTTGGAGATTGTTTGAGATTCGCTAATAACAAATCTGTGAAAATAGTGTAAAATAATCCTGAGAGCGAGAATCTGAGGACGATCGGGTTTGCGGCTGGTGATTATTACAGCATCATCATAGTGTTGAAGTAAAGTTTGTTCTAGAAATGCTTTCGGACCACGATAGAAAATCAAGTTTTGTATCTTGAGAATCGACCTAGCCATATATAATTAATAGAGTATATACAGTCTACTATTATTTTACACGTTTATTATTTATCCAAATTTTAGAATAACTATTAAAATATCATTGATTTGTATTACTGATGTGCAATTATTTTCTCATTCTTGTTAATTATAGTCATGCTATGCTACATTTTTCCATATTAATTAACTGTCATAATCAAGAAATCACAGGTATTATAATGGGGAAGGCATTGTTTGCGAAGACCCGGATGTCTTACTCCGTGAGGTTCTTGCACAGTGAGGCAACCCAATGATTCTCTTATTCCTTTCGTGTGCGTACGCAGTAAAAAATAAGATGAGCTCAAAATGATACTAAAACAAGTGGAGTTCTTCCTACTAAGTTGCATTTAAGTGCATATTAAATCTTAACAAATATCAACGAGGAAAAGTTAATGATCTTAATCACGGTTAGCGTTTAGGTATTGTGAGAAAAAAGATACAAAGTAAAACCTCATTAGTAGTCGACTAGAAAGCTATTGTGGGCTTATGTAGATAACGTATTTTCGAGATTGTTTACTATTCCAAATCGAATTAAGCTTTGTCATTTACAACAAGGGTGTGTTTTTACTAGAATGTGATTGAAAGCGTAAACAAAATGAATAATGTAAGTTCTAAATCAATTATTTTTAAAAACCAAAGTTGTTGACATAATTGTTTTAGCTGAAACAAATACATTACTATAATGTTTTAAAACTTTTTCATCAGTACTTCTTTCGTTGTAAAGATTCCACGGACTTTACTGCAAGGTTTTATGCACAGGAACACGGTCAGAGCGGCGAGGTTTTTTGGAAAATACGTATAACGCATCGAAGGGTCGTCTTATTTTACGTTTGAACGTTCTACCACGCCGCGTTTCATCCGATAAAGTCACAGGTAAAGCATTAAACGTATTAACAACCGCACATACTTCTTTTCTATTTAAGTTACATTAAATATATTTATCTTTATTATTTTGAACGATTAATTTCTGAAATAACTGTACACATTTTAAATTTGCAGATTACGTTTGAGGGTGCGTTATTGTATGTCACCCCGTTTATTTACAAAATGGCACATTAAAATTTTTACTTAAATTTGCACCTTCCTGTTGTTGAAACGATGACTGTTTTCAGAAATATCAACATTCGAAATGGAATCAAATCTTTGTACGAAAGAAGACCGATCCATTCACATTACATTCCGCGTGAACGTTTTATTTCCACTTGCAACCGACACCATCTCGTACACCATAGAACTTTTGTAGTGTCCTACGTTTTCCTTTGGCAAATGTCACCGAGAGGTTATTCGAACGAGTTTACTTGGAGTGTTTTTTGGTTCCAAGGAATTGAGTCATTGCAATTATTTACGGCGTAAAAGGGTCTAAAATGTGTACCTTAGCCACTGGTACCTAGTTACACTTTTAAAATTGTATTCCATAGTTATTTTTCACTATACAATGTAAAATTACTATAACGCAAAAAGACATTACAAGAATTCCGTGAATACAGTTATTGCGTTTCGGTTTTAACAAAGAGCATAAATTAATGTAAATTTTAGCGGATTCAATTTTATATGTTTTCAAAAGTATATTTGTTAACACAGGTAACGTGTATTACAATTGGTCCTCCAATTATGAAATTACTACCTGCTTTTTGTACTAAATAAAAATTTGTAGATGAGATAGAAAAACAATCTGTTACATTGACCGCGGTATTTAACTACTAAATAAATTACTATTTACTAGATAATACTATTTAATAAATAATATTTTTGTATTGCTTACTTTGCATTCCATTTAACTTGTTTTTCAAACATTAAATACATAAAATTGTGTTTGCGGAGCTTTAGCTAGTAGGGATTTGGGTTTCAGGGTTTTCTTGATCTTGTAGAGGCTAAACTGATGCAAGGAATAATATAGATTAACAGAAGGCATAAAGAATCTGATTTTATAGACGGATGTCTGCGTACGCTGGCTTCATCGCAAACCTTGTATTCAATAAAATGAATCCAATCCATCAATGCAGTTAGAAGAAAGTTAATTCAGTTTTTTACAATTTTTAATCATCGTCCATAAAACTTAAACAACACCGGGCACCGGCACAGTTGCACACACTTTCCCACTATCTTGCTTAGTGACTTGGATGACCTTGCCGTCAATTGTTTGTTGTGACCTTCGGGAACGAGAAGATGTTTGAGGGTGGCGATCATTTTCTCGCCGTTTCGCATGAGACATTTGTAGTAAATGCCGGCACAGAAGAAGAGGATCATGAGCGGAAGATTCTACCCGGGACTTTTATAATGTCCCACGAACTCCGTCCACAGACGCTCTTCGATCGATAGCCAAGACGAGTGGTGTGTGGATGTTATCCCAGCTACGACGGCCGGTTCCAGTGGCGATATAAGTAGGGACCGGCAGCGATGAGCGGCGTAATGTGAGTAATGACGCAGACCCTGCGTCAGGTACCTGGATTCGATATGCTGTGGGTTGTTGTGGGCGAACCCCCAAACATTGCAACTGACTCAAAAAAATAGCAAAGTATAAATCTACTGTGTAAAAGGAACGGCGTGGTCAGCAAGCCCAGGCTTAGCCGCCGTGTGTACTACGCTTAAAACCGTTGTGGTCGCTTTTGGCGGCCTATGTGTGGAGATACCAAGACGAGCTACGTAGTGTAGAAACAAATGAACCACTACGTAGTGAATGCAAAACGAATGAAATACATATCAGCGTCCGCAATTACGAACCGTACAGCGTAATCGAATGAAATGATAATGTAATCAAATCAATTTTTAAACATGTAACAATTGTAATTTATAGACATTAAATCAGTGATGATGAGAACACAAAGTTTAGCTTGTAGGTCAGACTATAATTGAATGGCCGAATAAAAGTAAGGGGCCTGTAGTTATTTTGGCCAAAGCTCACACTTAAAGTCAATGAATTAAATGGTAAGTTAATTGGGATTTGAATAAAAAATACTTATCTCGGAATAGATTGGGATTGAAAAATCTGAGATTTGAAAATAGTGAGAGAGGCTGAAAGCAGCCGTAATTGTAGAAAAACTATTACCAAGATTAAATGAAACATTAATATTGTAAAGATCTTACTAAAACCCCAATTTTTGATGTTGTTGGCTGGAACGGCGACATTAATAACCCGGCTGCCTGTGAGGAATTTTCCTGGCCAAATCCCACCATTGGTTGTCGGATTTTGATGAGTTGATGGAATTCGAGGAAGTACCTACAGTCGACGGGAGCAATCTCGGCTTTGCGTAATGAGAGGTAGTCCACTTAACGATGGTTGTTGCTAGCTACGACTGTTTCTAGTTCCCTTACTAAGCCTAACGACGTTCTTACGTCGTTAGCAAAGATGATAATTACAATAACAAAAACCGATCTCGGAAAGACACGGAATTGGAAAATTGGCTAACAAACTTGAACTGTTAATGTGTTAATTTGTCAAGGGCACTTAAAGTTAACACTGGGATGAGAATCCCAAATTAAAATTCAATACAAAGAATGAAAAGTGAAAATGATACGATCAAACAACAAAATTGCCGAGAGGCAAAACTGAGGAGCGATGAAAGTTTGAATGGTTTCGCGTGAGCTAACGAAGAGTGAGGAGCGAGCCAAAAAAGTTTCGGCTTCGTCTCCACGAGACCTTAAATGAAGCGGTGTCTCCTAACTTCACACAAGGAACACAGGTAAATCTGGGTATATTTAGTGTGTAGAAACATGTAGCTTTTCAGCTCGAAACAGGCCAAAATTAAGATAGAGCAATTTCGAATATGAGCGCTTGTTGTCTGCTCCGCATTTTTCTTTTAGCACCCACAGGTGTCATGCCACACAAACAAGGCTGAGCTTATTCAATAAAATCCATTACTTCATGTCGGATTTCAATTCTTCCTGGAAATTCAAACTCATGAGCTCATGCTTCTTATTTCTTCTTATGCTCATCATGACATGACATGACACTAGTCTACCGGATTGGCATATTATGTACATACGGCATCTTATTTTGATTGGAGGAAAAAAACTAAACTGTAGAAAGGACGCCAGAAGCTGGAGCTTTACTTTAGAACCGCACTCTCATTAAACAATTTTCTGTTTGTAATTAAATTAATTCTTAATTACAATAAGCCTGGATCTACCTATTTTCCTGCCCACATAAACACAAAAATAATTTTGAAATGCCAGGTAATTTATTCCCATTATTTTGCAATTCAGATAGTATGTACATGCATTTATATATGTAAATACACATCTAATTATTATAGTTAATTATTATTATGGCAGAACTGCATTAAATTAGATTATTAAAAATAATAGAGGTATACTTCAGTTGCTGTAAATAGGTTGTAGTTTTGTAGAATTGTAAAAATTACTAGGGGATTGTACATTATTCTATTGTTCTACAAAGCTTAACGGTGTTTGATTTCAAATGAAATAATTGCAAAGAATCATCCGAAAAATCAGAAAAGTCGAACTATTTTTTGTTACGTAAATAAATGGCAAAGATTTCACAATTTTATTGGGTGCGCCCAAACATTTTTGTTTTAAAAGTGTAAAAATTTCTATAGTAATTTTTACAAATCTTACTTAAATTACTTTTCTGCCTCCTGGACTGTATATGTAGCAACTAAATGTCATGTCGCCAATGCGACATGACATTAGATTTCAAATTATCAATCAAGCTGTGCTGTGATCCCATGCTGGAGCATCTAAATTCTGAATAGCTACGGTTGTATGAAATCCGACTTACTATTTCGTAGTTTTTAACTAAGAACGCTTTTTATTGCTATTTCTAAATGTGTATTCTCTATTCATTACTAAACTAATAACATGCAGACAATATAATCCGTGATTCAAGCGCTCATAATTAACAAGACTCACCTAAAGTGTAAGCTAAATTGAATAGGTCTAAAGCCTAAAATCATGTAAACCAAACCCAAACATTTTAATGCTATGTAGGTGCATAATATAAACTATTGCTTCCAATTCTGAATTCAACTTATAGTGACAGAAATTCGAAGTGAGGTAATTTAATTAGTAATCTCCCGTCCCACAAATCCTTTGTATTCCCTGTCCATTTTTTCGATTTCTTTGTTCTGCTGAAAACAATAAGACTACTTGTTTTCTTGATTCCTGCTTCTTTGAGATTCGTGGAACGGCGGAGGTCACAAACTGTCTACTTTGATTGTCAATTGTCAGTTATATTTTTCTTGTTTTTCTGTCGGCTTTTGCTTTTGCTACGCCATTAACGAGTTTTAGTCTGATTCGTTTCCGGGATGATTATTAGTTAGAAGTTGGAAATAAGTGCAGATGAAATGAATCCTTGTTTTAAAAACTAACCTTTGTTTCATTAGTTCGAACTCAATTGAAAAGAATATGAAGTCTACAAATTCCACTCTCCCTTCATTCAATTGTGACTCCAACAAATTCACGCCAAGCTTCTTGAGTTGAGTAGGAAATCTAAATGGGAATTTTTCCATTTAGTTTGTCTCATACTAAAGAGCACTTTTTAACCGCACAAGCACAATTATAGGGTAGGGATCTACAAGACGTTTGTGCACCAGGAGATTTGAATTTCCCACAATGCACCTGTAAGTTTCAATAGTTATATGCATCAGGGACCCGCACCAGTCCAAAATGCATCACGCAAATGCACCAGTCAGGTGAACCAGAGAGTCGCCACAGGACAAAATGCAGCAGGCAATGTAGCAGGAATGCATCAGGGACATGCATCAGTGGAATGTTCGTATTAAGCTTTTGTCAAATTAAAGCAGTTACTTAACGACAATCAAAATAAGCTGTCATATTATTATTATTAATCTGGACAACGGACAAACAAATTCCAAAGTATGCAGATTAAGTAGAATATGCAATTACAAAAAAGAATTTAAAATTACAGAATCTATATATTTTTGACAAAGAGTATAAAACGACAATCGATAAATAAACGTGAAACCAACACACCATGAAACCTCTAATTAAAGGTAAAAATTAAATTTGCCTCTAAAGGTAGCCAGGGAAATCATGCAATGGAATATAAAGATAGCCCGTCTCCAAAAATAGCAGATGTCAAATATTTTGTCGGTGTGATCAGTGATCGATAGAGATGTCAAAGTCTTTGGGGTTTGAAAGTCTTGTACAAGACCAAGAGTCTTGTACAAGACTAAGAGTCTTGTAACCCAAGACACACCACTCCTTGGGGTACCGAAGAGTCTTGATAGCCAAGTCTTTCAAAATCCTTGGGTAACCCAAGAGTCTTGGTAGCCAAGACTTTAAACTCCTTGGGGTACCCAAGAGTCTTGGTAGCCAAGTCTTTCA
>JAAXYX010001618.1:0-21773 GCA_036851915.1 Ptenothrix huangshanensis | reverse complement strand
CTGTTTAATAGTGCAGTGTAACTAGGAAACCAAATCTGAAAATGTTTGTCACTACTAATGTACAACTGAATTGACTTTACTGTGTGAGAACGATAATGTAAATTGTTTGCCTCTGAGACAAGCAGCCACGACAAGAAATATTACGAAACCATCAGTCAATTCAAAAAATTTGGGTCCGCTCGTACTCGATGCCGAGTGGCATCGTTAGCGAAAAATGCGGTAGGTGGTACTCACCTGGATTAGTAGGAATTCCCTCCTCGAATTTTGATCCAGGTAGGTAATTACTGGTGCTGGTGGTGCTGGCTGTGGCGATGTGGCTATGGGAATTCCTAGTCTTTCCGCCCAGTGAAGCTTTTACTGGATTTGGGCATTTGAATGTCCCTCGAACCCAAGGATGCAAAGAGCTGAATGCACCGCGTGCATTTGCACCAGTTTGTTGCGTGAGCATATGCATGCGGTGCGATCAGCTCTAAATTTAGATGCACAGCAAAAAACCCGGGTAGGATTTGGTGCTCGAGGGCGTCTGACTCGGCAAAAGTACAAGTAACGCAACTACTAACGTCAACGTGGAAGTTACTGGAAACGAAGCTCAAAACTTTTCAGTCTTCCAGTTTCCAGTAATAATTCAGTCCTCATTGGCATTCAGCTGTAGCAGCACGCGTCTTCGATCTGTGGTAAGGTGGAGCTAATTAATATACTTGAGCTGCAGTAAGTGTCAGTTAATTCTCGTCAAAGTATTTCGTAAGTCTGTTACTTGACAGGAAGTAAATAAAGAAAATTAGATAACCATGACAGGGACAACAGAGAACAAGCAAGACGATAATCTCTCCGCTGTTTTGTACAGCAAAGGTGACCTTCGTCTTGTAAGTACAAATTAAGCCAAACCAACGCATGACTTATAACCATTGATTGAAACCAAAATAATGCAGACATGGATACAGCATGCTGTTAATTATTTATTATTTCAGTTTAATTAGTTATTATTAATCACTTTATATACTACGTTGCTTTGTATAATGACTTGGGATAATTAACAATAAAGTTATTTTAAACCTGAATATAGGAAAACAGACCGATCCCCGAACCTAAGGATGACGGTTAGTAATTATTTACTTTTTGTTAATTAATTTTTTACAGTACGATCGTTTATTCAGTTATTAAATCAGTAAACCAACATATTGTAGATTTTAACGGTGAAAATGTGTTTGCCGACTTTTTCGGGTGACAACTTGCGGAACCTTTCTCATTCATTCTGTATAGACAATTGCAATAAAAATGTTAACAAAGACTTTACCAATCGCCAATCGTGCTTAAAAGTGAGCTCAACGAACCAAGGCCATGAACTAATAGAGTTTGTATTATTATTACGATACTAGAGGTTCAACTTCGAATGGCCAAAGTGGGAATTTGTGGGTCCGACGTTCACTTTTTGGTTCGAGGCTGTATTGGAGATTTCGTGGTAAAGGCGCCCATGGTTCTTGGTCACGAGGCTTCAGGGGTCGTCTCCAAGTTGGGAAAGAATGTGACAAACCTTAAAGTCGGTAAGTAAAGCAAAGAGTCAGAGGAAAGTTGAGTAATTACTTATTACTTATTAGCAATAAAAATAAACAAGATAAGCGTGAGTTGACTGACGCTGAGACAAATCTCAAGGACAATTGCAGAAGAGGTGATAACCGTTGACGATTCAAGATATCTCGATGTCGATACACCCATTATTATTTGATGACTGTTGAATGCGTATCTGCATATTGCAGCTAATTCAGTTTAAACGATGATAATGATGACATTTGACTTTGATATTATTTACATTAAAAACAAATCAAAAATATAATTATTTAACCTTCAACCTTCACCTCTTGGTTTCAGGGGACCGAGTTGCTATCGAGCCTGGAGTGCCTTGCCGCTATTGCGACTTCTGCAAAGTTGGTCGTTACAATTTGTGCCCTAAAGTCGTCTTCTGTGCCACGCCACCAGATCATGGAAATCTCAGTCGTTATTTCTGCCAGGCTGCTGACTTTTGCTTCAAGTAATTAATTAATTACACAATTAACTGAATCACTTTTATATTTTCTGAATAATGATTTTATTAATCGAATTCGAACTTTGATGATTGACTAATGTAAACGAATGCTTATAAAATCATGTATTAATTCAAAAATAGACTACCCGACCACGTTTCGTTGGAAGAAGGAGCTTTGCTGGAGCCTTTGTCGGTTGCAGTTCAGGCGTGTCGTCGAGCTCAAGTGTCTTTGGGTGACAATGTTCTTATTTGCGGAGCCGGGCCAATTGGCCTGACCAACATGTTGGTTGCTAGATCGATGGGGGCTGCGAAAATTATTTTCACAGGTAGAACAAATTATTAAGCTGCAACTGTTTCCACTAAACTAATTCAGTAGCGTAATTAGGTGTAGGCCACAAAGGATTTTAAAAAAATGGGTTTTTTAAAATACACAGCCTACTTTAACATTTACACGAACCGAAGCATTTTGTTAATTTTCAACAAAAACGAAGCAATTATTATTAGTAAATTATTATTATTAACTAACGATGTAATTAAATGCAATTTATTATGAATTAATTATTATTCACAGACATCGCCGAGAATCGTCTGGTGAAAGCGAAAGAATTCGGAGCTGACTTCACAGTTCAAATAAACCCGGACGAATCGACAGGTGATTTGGTGAAGCGGATTAACGAGACACTTGGCAGCGCTGTCGACATCACTATCGAATGCAGCGGAGCTGAGGCGAGCATCAAAACTGCGATTTTAGCTACCCGTTCTGGAGGTGTGGTCACACTTGTCGGTCTTGGTCCAGCTGAGGTCAAAGTTCCCATTGTCAGCGCTGCCACGAGGGAAGTTGATATCAGAGGAGTATGGCGCTATGCTAACTGGTAAGTAATCAATTATTTGAAAATTAGTATACAAAGTCCAATTGTTATAATTTATTTGGAACAGCTTGAAATGCTTAACTCCCAACTACTGCATTTATGAATTACAGTTATCCAGCTGCTTTAGCGTTGGTTGCGTCAGGTCAGGTCAACGTCAAGCAACTGATTACTCACAACTACCAACTCGAGGAGACTCACGAGGCGTTCGAAACTTCCCGAACTGGAGCTGGTGGCGCCATAAAAGTCATGATCCACTGCTAAATTACAAAACTGTATATTGTCAAAGCTCAAGAATCTATTCATTAATTATTAAAAGAACGTTTTTGCTTTCCAACAAGGACTTGTCGTTGTGTTCATTTCATTTCCAATTGTAGGTATTTTGATAAGTAATTAATTATAATGTATAGTGCAGTTAACGAATAATGCACGAGCACAATGCTCGGCTTTTTTTGCGGACATGCATGAAAAGTGAAAAGAAATTCGATTTCCCAATTCCGAGGTTCAGTTTTGGCGCGTATTTTAACGTCATGGGTAACGAGGTGTAGGCCACGTAGCCCTAAGCATGCAAAGCATTTTTAAAAATACTTTGGATTCTTTAAGATTTTTTTTTAATTTACACAAAGAGGACACAGGTTTTTTTTAAAATTTACACCAAATTGACGCAGTTTTTTAAAATTTACACCGAATTGACGCAGTTTTTTAAAATTTACACCAAATCGACGCAGATTTTTTTTTTAGAATTTACACCAAATCGACGCAGTTTCTTTAAGCTTACACAGAAAAGACGCAATTTTTGTTTATAATTTAGACTAAATAAGATACGTTTTTTAAAAATTTCACACTGGATGAGAACAAGTTTTTTCCAAGCATATAAGGAAAAAAACCCTACGATCGCTACTGTTCCATAATATGTAAATCCTTAAATGGCAGGCAAGTGATTTTTGAAAGGATACATGACACCATGCCAAAAACAGCAAAATAAACAGAGTTTTTTAAACAACCTCAGAGCAAATTCCATTTCGCTTGTAGGTATTTGTATTACTCGTCTCAAACGTAAACGACAGCAGCATACATAACAAAACAATTAATAATAATTCGATGTGAAACAAAGTCGGAGTATCGGTATCCCAATCCCAATCGGAAGGAAATTGTTGCTGCTGAGCGCTCACTATCGAAGGCTTTGGTTTCGGCATAATTGAAGAAAGCAACGGCATCAATGCGTCCATGACCCACGATATTATTAGGGTACTGCGTATTCGGCACTTTTCCGCACTCCAATGCAATGGGGACCGTAGGCAAGGCTGATTTGAAGAGAATCTCGTGAAACTCCTTGAGAGTAGCTTTGGGTTTGGCGCTGAAGAAAAGAGCAGCAAGACCCGTGACGTAAGGTGTTGCAAGGCTGGTTCCCGACTGGAATTTGTAATGGACGTCGGACTCAATACCAGCCGTTATGACTCCATGACCAGGAGCGCAAATATCCGGTTTAATGAAGTCCCCGTATTTAGACGGTCCTTTACCGGTAAACCACGAGGCCTGGTTATTTTCGGACACGGATCCCACGCCAATGGTAATGTTGCTATCGCCAGGAGAAAAGGCCGACCCGCATCCGTCCCGCCCATTGTTTCCGATACCGAAAGTGGTGACAATGCTAAGATCATTGAGAAGCTCGATGAAAGGATGCACTACAGGGTAAATTCTGCCCAACCCGTAGCTATTGTTGACGACTCGGGGTGCTTTGGAGCAGTCAGGATTTCGCCCGAGGTGGTCAGTCGGGCAGCTCATGAACTGGAAGCATGAAGCTACATCCGAAACTGATTCTGTTCCCGTCTCCTGAACCCCCCTGCACGCTATCCACTGGGCATCTGGAGCAACTCCCACTTCGCGTCCGCGTCCCACTGCCACTGCAATCACTTCGGTTCCGTGGCCAGAGATGTCGTAGGGGGACGAGGTATAGTTTCGAGGGTCAAACCAGCCGTGGTCGGCCCGGAAATTATCCTTCAAAGCCTCGTGCGTCCATCTCACTCCGCTATCAATGATCCCCACAACAACGCCCTTCCCCCGATTCCCATTCTTCCAAATCTCGCGAACTCGAATCGAAGCGATGCCCCAAGACCTTTCGTTAGCCCCAGGCACCTGTTGCTGCTTCTCCTGCGCCGGCGCTGGCTCCGGAGGTGGGGGTGGAATTGAAATATTCACAATGCTGTCTTCAGTTATTGATGAGATGTCCTCCATTTTGCTCAACTTTTCCATTAGTGCTTGGTCCGCATTGTGAACCACCAGCTGATTCGTCACCCACAGCTGGAACTTGCTGATTTCCTTCTCGCTGGGTGTTACTGTTGCTGCTCTCGTTTCCATTTCTCCCTCCAGAAATTTTGCAACATTGGCCTGCGTTGCGTCTGCGTTGTCCTTTAGCTCCTTGTAGAAAACATGCCGCTTTTCATCGAGTGAGGAGAAGGAACGTCCGCTTTTCAGTTGCTTTACAATTTGGTCCGCATTGCCCTTGTGGAACGAGATGAAGATGCTTGTCGTCTTTTGCGTTTTCAGTGTGTTGTGAATTGCATTGTCAATTTGGGGAGTCGCGGAAGTGAATGTGAGGACTAGGAGAAGAATGAGCAAAGCGGAGGGCATTATTTACCAGAGACCAGAACCTGATGACAACTCGCTGAAAGATCCATGCATGCTAAAGGATCTCAAGCCCAAGCTCATGGTACTCCAACCTCCAACTCCAAAACTCCAAACACAACTCACTGTCCAAAAGAGAAGAGAGTACTCTTTACTCTTACTTTTGTCCATACAGTACTTAAGGCTGGACTCCGGCCAAGGACTTTCGACGTTTCGACTTCGATTTTCCATTACAACCTTTACTATAATTGTATTAATGAATTAAAATGCCATGTGGATTTAGTTTTTACGAAACACGACCTTGTTTATTTAAAAACCCCTTTTTGAATATGAAAGTTGCTGTCATCGTTGAATTTGATGAGCTGTGCTGTAACTATGGTATTTGTCTCATGTGCTACAAGAGTAAGAGTCGCGTCGTTGCGTTGACAAGAGTTTAGAGAGTAGGATAGAATAGCAAATACAGTGAATTCGCTTTGTATAGTGACACTACGTCATCATGGATCTATCAATCTTGCTATAGTGGCATATGTAAAAGCGCTGGAACTTGAGGCCTTGAGATGTCACTATACATAAGGCGATTCCACTGTAGATCCATGTGAGGGAAAAAAACTGGACTGAATTTTTGTTACAACCTGCTCTAGCTATCTTGAGACGCCACTCCTTGCGTGTGCATTACTACTTTGGAATTTACTACTGTGGCCTTGGTTCTGGCTAGATCTTGAAACGATTATTGTAAAAGTGCAATATTACAGAGAAACACTTTCGAGCTCCCTAATAATATAAATATATTATATTACCCTATAATATAATAATCTATGTTGATATCTCCGTTGCTTACTTACAGTGTTACTTTGAAAGAGCTACCGGATAGTTGTCTCGTCTCCTATTGCCTCTGGCTCTGGGTCTACATCGTCTACCAACATCGTAGCCATTAGGTAATTATAGTTCCTATTTAAAAAGTTATTCGTTATTTGTAGTTAAGACATTTTGCACTTTTTGAAATATAAGTAGGGCTTGATTTTTCTCTATTAGTTTATTTTTATCGTAATTAAAGCGTTATTCTTTACTTTAGAAAAGTATTAATCAAGTTTGAATTAATTACGACTCCTGTATAACTAATTATGTATTGCAAAGCCCTGAATGTGAATAATAAAATTAGCTTGCTTTTGCGTTGCGTTTCAGTCAGTATTTTGGATCTTACAGCAAATCCGAAGCTCGTGTCAAAAACAATGCAGGACGACAATCTCGCCGCTGTTTTGTACGGCAAAGAAGATCTTCGTCTTGTAAGAACCTCCAGTCATCTGCTTGACGATTCCATTTTAATTTTAAGCAGTATAACTGCATCGTCATTACTGCAATTTTGTGCAACAAAATCAGTAAAAACATTTTGTTTATCTGTCCATTTTATTTTGTAGGAAAACAGACCCATTCCTGAGCCCAAAGATGATGGTAAGTAAAACACGCCAAAAAGATGTATTTTTTAAAACGTAAAAAGCGCTTTGTTGTCAATTTTTTAAAATTGGCAACAAACGAGAAAGCTTTTTTCAAAGAAAAAGGCGCAGTTTTTTAAAATTCACGATCGCGATACAAGACCATTTTTTAAATGAACACTAAAAACAGTAGGCCTACCAAATAAAAATCCTGCGGATGCTTCTGGTTAGGATTTGATTTAATTAATTTAATTTTAGTTCGCTTTAATTATTGTTTCTTGATCACATTGGAATTAATTAGAAGTGCAGCTCCGAATGTCTCACGTTGGCATCTGTGCGACCGATGTAAGCTTCTTGAAACATGGGAGAGTCGGCGATTTCGTTATAGAGAAGCCCGTAGTTTCCGGACATGAATCTTCCGGTGTTGTCTCAAAGGTGGGCAAGAATGTCACTCATCTCAAACCTGGTGAGGAAAAGTTAAAAGATCACATCAGCAATCAACTAAATAAATATTAATTTTTAATATATATTTCAAATAATTATAATTTATTTAAATAAAACTAAACAGGTGACCGAGTTGCGATTGAGCCTGGACTTCCTTGTCGATCCTGTAACAAGTGCAAGATAGGAAGATACAATTTATGCGAAAACTATGTCTTTTGCTGCATTCCCCCCATCGATGGAACTTTGCGTCGCTATCACTGCCACGTCGCTGATTTTTGTCACAAGTAAACTATTAACAGTTAATTATCTTGATTGCTTTAATCTAAAAAATAAAGATTTAGAAAATGAATCATTAACTACATAATGAAAATAATTGATTATGATTATGCATAAAGGCACTAACTGATTTAACATCCAGACTTCCAGACCACGTTTCACTGGAGGAAGGAGCTTTGCTGGAGCCATTGGCAGTTGGTGTTCAGGCATGTCGTCGAGCTCAAGTGACTTTGGGTGACAACGTTCTCATTTGCGGAGCCGGTCCAGTCGGCCTTACCAACATGTTGGTTGCTAGATCCATGGGGGCTGCCAAAATTATTTTCACAGGTAATTAGAACAACAAAACTGCAATTATTTCCATTAAGCACGACATTCATTACATGTTTGTGTATGTACCAGCAGCCTGTAATTTCCCAAAATATGAGTCGTCTAATCACCTCTGTCAACTGTGGACGTAATGATGCAATTAAATGCAATTTATTCAGGAGCGGAATTAGGCGTAGGCAGGGTAGGCCACGGCCTAGAAAGCATATTTAAAAATACGCTGCCTTCTTTAAGCTTTGCGCGAAAGGAAACCCGTTTTTTATCAATTAAAAGGACAACAACGCAGTTTTTTTATAACTTACAAGAAAACAACGCAGTTTTTATAATTATATATATAGTGTTTATTCAAGTGTTAAGGTAACAACAATAACTGTTTTTTCCGTTACCGAACACCACGCGAAATGTAAGGTAAAATTAACGAAAAAACGACGCAGTTTTTTGTAATTAACAAGAAAACGACTCAGTTTTTTGTAATTAACGAGAAAACGATTTACTTTTTTTATATTTAATTAACACAAAAACGGCGCAGCTTTTTTTATAATTTACAAGAAAACGGCGCAATTTTTGTAATTAACAGGAAACGACTCAGTTTTTTATAATTGAAAAGAAAAAGACGCAGTTGTTTGAAAACCTACGAGAATTACTGAATTTAGTATGAATTAATTGTTTACAGACATCGCCGAAAATCGCCTGGTGAAAGCGAAAGAATTCGGAGCAGACTTCGTAGTTCAAATAAACCCGGACGAGTCGACAGACGATTTGGTGAAACGGATTAACGAGACACTGGGCGGCGCTGTTGACATCACTATCGAATGCAGTGGAGCTGAGGCGAGTATCAAAACAGCGATTTTGGTCACTCGTTCTGGTGGAGTGGTCGCCCTGGTCGGTCTTGGTGCACCCGAGGTCAAAGTTCCCATCGTCAGTGCTGCCACGAGGGAGGTTGACATCCGAGGGGTTTTTGCTTATGCCAATTGGTAATTTTTTTTTACTAAATCTTCACAAAATTACCTTACTTTTCTGGGAACAAAAGTAATTATGTATGTGTTAATCACTATTTTGTACTTTATCCCACAGCTATCCCGCAGCATTGTCTTTAGTAGCATCTGGACGAGTGAACGTGAAGCAACTAATCACCCACAAATTCAAACTAGAGGAGACGCTTAAGGCTTTCGAGACTTGCAGAACCCAAGCCGGCGGCGCAATCAAAGTCATGATTCAGTGCTAATAAATCCAAAATTAATGAAATGATGATTCGAAAGAGAATAAAAGAAATAAATGGAAAATTACTTAAATATGGTTATTTTATTGAAAATAATTATTAATTACATCTCAAAATCGCAGGTTCCGTCGATGGGGCAAAACCGTTTTGCCCCGCCCTCTGTTTTGCCCCCACTACGTTTTTGCCCCCAAAAACGGATTTGCCCACGTCTGCATATGTACATTTCCCTGGACTATCAGTGTTTTGGCTAAGTAGACTTAATCCAGTTAATACGGTACATTCAAACACCTGACACAAATAGAACTCATTCCTAGTCCGACTATGATTTCCATTCGTGATACCTGGAACCCAATGTTGTTTAACATAAAATCGCTTATAAGGTAATGCTTTCAATAGACGTAAAAAACATTACTAAATTCCCAGCCGTCGACTTTTATCGCTCTGAACCATTGCTTACTATTAGCTTCGAAAAATAAAAAAATAAAAGTTTGAAAGAATAATTATTGTTTAGATGTGTGATAATAATAAAAAATCGGCGATCGTTAATCATTTGAGAAACTTCTTAAATCTTTCCGTTGCTTTCCAAATCCGTTTGGGAATTTATTCATTGTTATTGACCAATAGCAACTTATAGGCGACTTTATAACCTTGGAACAGCACTGTTAAGTTCTAAGTGATTAATTAGGAGGCTTATTTATTTATTACTTCATCTCTTGCGGATGGGTTCTGGAAAAGAGAGCCATTTTCCGGACCAATTTCAACAAAGATTTGCACAGCGGTCACGTGTCCGGACTTGTCAATAAGTGGGAGGAGATGGACTTGGCTTAAGTGGCTCAAATGACGTGTAGAGTAAGTGGAGGCGGGAGTTGAAGGCTCAGAGTGAGAGAGATGGGGTGGAATTCGTTGACCCACAAAAGGGAATCACAGATGACAGTGATGATATGGACCGGTGCCCCTGAAGTTTGACAATGTAGGTGGAACGTTTTCACTTCTATAAATTCTTTCTTTGACATCCTTGCCGGTTTTTCTTTTGGAGCTTTTAGCGCATAGAATTAACAAGGATGAAGAAATGAGGGAGAAAATACGGCTTTGTATTTTTAAGCTAAATAAAATTTCAAGAGCGTTAACTATAATTTAAGCGGTTATTAATGTTACTTTCCGGAGCGTTCAAAAGGACTTATTTAAATACTGCGACTTTAATACGAATGCGTTCCAATCACTTACGAAGGATACGAATTTCAACTATTCAACCTGAACTTTTTTAATTGTTAAAATGCAATACTGAACAAGCTAGGAATGGTTGCACAAAGAGTATATTTCAAATCAAGTTAGTTTGTCATTTAGTTACATGAAAATGTAATCCTGGCATATCCTTATATGGCATATCTATTATGAAATATATTCACCTTGTTGTAAGTATTTTTAGACAAATTAAATGTTAAATCATTATGAATTGTAAATGTGATTTGGTAACCAATACGTGTATTGATTACAAAATTAAAATGAAACTTTGCAAGTAATTAAATCATCTTGCGCCCCTACATTCATAACCATTACCCCATATGTAATATGGCACTTATCAATCCAAACAAATGCTTTGAAGTTTTATAACTTCACAGTACACTTTAATTTATTCAGTTATTCAGACTTTTGAGTTAGCAACCTAGTGATTTCTACATATTACTATTCAAAAGGCTAGAAATGCAACTTAAGTTATGCCTGTGCAGGTAGGTGTACAGTGATAAAGATAAGATATCAGGTCGGGTATCATTAACGCCACAACTTTCAAGCAAGTGTAGACTTGCAGGATGACGACGTGTACATAATTAAACGCATATTTATCTTTGTAGCTCATACAAATACGTGGTAAACTCAAAATTAAAAATGTACTTCCACTATAACAACCTTCAGCTTCGCTTAAATTCAGGTATTACGTTATTTAATTTAGTTTTGGATGTGATGCCAATCAATGATTTGACAAGCTGTAAAGTATTTGATCGACTTAAGAGGTTTTTTCTTGTACACTTTCGCCCTTTTCTACGGTAACAACCAGTGATGTTGGTTTGAGTTAGCCCTACCCCCCTGCACTATCGTTCCCTATCGCATTAAAGTAGGATTGAATTAGCCCTGCCCTGCCCTATTTTCCCCTGGTCAAAATATTTTCCCTATCGTACCCCTATCGCGTTAAAATAGGGAAAAGTTTCCCCTGCCCTATTCTGCCCTATTTTCCTCTGCTCAAAATGTCGGCGCTATTGTTCGCCTATTTCGTTAAAGTAGGATCAAATTCTGCTCTTATTTTGCACTTATTTTTGACTTTTTTCAAAAAGTTTTGATCCCAGAACAAAACCAAAGGCAGATTCTGAACGAGCATGGTCGAAAGTTCCTTGTCATGTGTTTTTCAGGGCTGCCACCCAATTTAAAAATTTTATCTTCCCCTCCCCCTCCCCCTTGACCTTCAAAAATAAAATTTTGAAATTTGACAGTGGAAGCACTAAAAACCACATGACTAGGTACTTTAAAAGCCATGTGTGTTCTCAATCTGCCTTTGGTTTTGTTCGACGATTAAAACTTTTATGTGACTGTCTATGTGGTTCGCCAAAGCCAAAACATTTTTTTGACTTATTTTCAAAATGTTTTGATCCTAGAACAAAACCAAAAGCAGATTCAGAACGAGCATTGTCAAAAGTACCCAGTCATGTGGTTTTTAGCGCTCCCACGGTCCAATTTCATTTTCGCCTCCCCCCTTGACCTGAACCTCCCAAGTTTTTTGGCATCGGCCGCAGCTTTTGGAAATCCTTACGGATTCAGTTTTTTGATTGATTCCCTTGCCAACCATAATGTAAGAACTGAAACCGTAGGGACTGTAGAGTATTGGGTGTACCGCTGGTGATTCGTTTCGAAAAAATGAGAATATTACGAAATTACTGGGAAACGTGGGGAAGGCTGGGAGGTTTTAGAATTTGTTCGAAAATTTTTGAGGGAAACCATTTCCGTGAAATATGGCAGGCTGGCAGGAGGGAATCTATTTTCAGCCTCTGGGAATAAAGATGAAACAAAATTGGAGAATTTTGCCATCCCTATGCATGACCTGCTTTATAGTCCAGCAACTTGGGTTTGTCTTAATATTGGCTGCTGATTTGGATTGATCTTTAAACGCTTTTATGCTACTTAAAAGCCAGTTATTGGCCTCCCACTCTTCATGGAATATGTAAGTCGGTACTGTAGAAAAGCTTTCTTGTGTGATATTACCACGCCCATTACTATAAATTATGAACATAATCTCTGACAACCCCAGAAAACAAAACCAAAATGCAATCAGAATGGTCTCACAAAGTACTGTAATCGGATCAAAGTTTTCCTGGCCTATAATTTTTAATAGGGCATGACATTCAATAACCCATGGCACCTGGTAACCTCATTGACAAGCTAAAACTACAGGCTGGCAAAGAAATCCTCTTCGTTCGGAACAAAAACATGCGCCCTATAAGGAAGTTTCTACGAGGGCATTTCAGCGAGCACATAAAATGGAGCTAAGAATCCGGGCAATCAAAAAATATAAATTTTTATTTAGCGGTTTAAACCAAGCGCAGAAGAAAAAGTTACGTCAGAGATTCAAATCTGTGTTCAGGAGGTTCGACGGGTAAAAAGTGTAGAGGATTCTTTTTTCAGATAAATAATTTTTTCCGCTGAGGAAATTCAAAACAGTAAATATTAGTGTATGTACGTACAAGACCTAAGCCTATACCCCACGACCAGAGATGGGTGATTTGTTCTCAGCACCCCAGTTCGGAATGATGTTTCTGGAAGTGTCTGTGAAGGCGGTGAAAAACTTGGTTTTTGTCCCCTAGAGGGTAAAAGTGAATCCCAACAATTACCTATTGGATAGTTTTGTGTTCGTCGTATATCCCCTCAATCAATCCACCTTCAACAGCGAGCCCTAAGCGTTCCATCAGAACTCTGTACCAACCGATTCTTCCAAAATCGTGCTAGCGTTGCTCAAGCTTCAAGTGGTGTACCTCGTCGGCAGTTAGCCTCTCGCGTCGCCGTATCTCAGTCCTTTAGATCAATTCCTTTCTTCAGGCTTAAACGCCATACTATGCACTGATCAACATCATATTTAGGTTGCCCTCAAAAAATCTCTCACCAATGTGTGGGCGAATTTTTCAAAAGGAGGGGCAGCGTACCTCAACCATGGCATGGAGAGGCAGACTGCAAGTCAGTGCTCGCCCCAATTCATGTATGGACAAAAGATGGAATTTTACCTCATGTATGACGTAAATGAGTAAGGCACAAATACGCATATTATTAGAGTTATTATATGAGTCAGTTTGGTGGGTACAGAGCTCACTCTTTTGGAAAGTCTATGGGAAAAAAGCAGAAATTATATTGAGACAACGCGCGACTGTGATTCGATGCAATCTTTTTTATGTTCTAAAAAGAATGTTGGAAAAAGTTGAACTTAACTCGGTCATGTCAACTACCTACAACAACTACAGCCAACAGGTAGCAAAGATTTAAAGTTGCTGACTTAGGATCAATTGCAAAATAATCAACATGCAGTAAGCAGAATTTACATAACGACTCAGTGACATTCCGAAGCCATCCAAAGTTTTGAAATGTGGCTGATAGTTAACCACAACCAACCAACCGCTCACTTCCTAATTCATATCCTTCAGCCTTTAGCTACCGAACCAATGCACTAAATATTCAAAACTTTTAGGTCCGAAGTCATGCTAGCATTTTATCAACCAGTTATATCATGGCCGTCCGATAGCAAAAATCTAACACATGTATATTACAGCAACTCTAGATTAGATAGCTCAATCATTAACTTTGTCATTATTAGATACTAAGCAAAACATCATTACAAGTTAGAACATCATCAATATAGCTATATTCCTCCAGGCAGAACTAGTGTCACACTACAATACTACATATATGCGTCTAATTTCCTTGTTACGTTTCTACATAACCAACACCACAGCAATATATATGAAGATGCACAAATCCAAGTTCACGCACTCCCAGTTCAACGACATGAATACATTACATCCACAATATTAAATATACACACACATAACGATATGCAGAGCGATCCGCCACCACCACATACACGACTAGTTTTAAAGTATTACGTCCAAATCAAACAACCCACCTCTCACCCTAACTGTAACGAAAACGACGCGTGGAATTCTCCATTTATCCACTCCTTTTTACAAATCCTTTCTACGATTGCAATATTCATTAAGGAAATCAAAACTATTTGAAATGATTTGAATTAAAGGTATAGTTATCAATTTGTTGCCCACTTGCTAACACTTTTTAATTACAAATTCTCGAAAAACAAAGAGACCTGAAAAGGTCACCTACCTACTACACCCATACGTGCCATAGCCCCAGCTTTGTAACACTTTTTCAATTAATCAAACCCATTTTACTTTAAAACATTAGCGAATCCTAGCCTTATAACCAGAAACTAATAAAAAGAGTTACCTTATTTTCCCGCAAATACCTGCGTAAATTTTACGATTTAACTTTTCCCGTCGACGAAAGCAGCTAAAGTTCAAAATTGCTATGAAAAGAAAGATTCATGACTTGAAAAGTACCCAACGCTCACCACTAGGTTAGCATTGCATAAATGGAGAAACGCGTTTAATTGATTTTAAAAGTACTCCGCCAGTATACAGCGATATGCCAAACTAAAATACGTTTTAATTACAGAATTGAATGCACTTTCTAGAATCTTCTTCATTTTTGATGCGCTCTCAAAGTTACGTGCTCTAGAACCGTGCAAAGATAGATTAAAATGTGCCATATTGCACCATTTTGATGTGAAGTACTATATAGCCTAAATTTTAACAACACGTCGTTGAAGAATGAAAAAAGCTAAATGCTATGTTAAAGCATAGCATTCAGCTCTTTAACGACGCAACATAGGTGCAATATCACCATACCCTTATGTATTTTTTAAAAAATTACCCTACCTTTACCTACTCTACTGTATTTTTCCGTGGAAAATTCTTTATTTTTCCACAATAAATTAGCCCTACCCTATTCTTCATAAAAACTAGCTTCTTTTTTGTTTGTAAAAAGTTAGCCCTACTCTATTTTTCTATAAAACAATTGCCCTACCCTATTTTTTCTAAAAAAAATTTAGCCCTACTCTATGTTCTTGTTATGATCAAAACTTAGCCCTACCGTATTTTTTCATAATCAGCCCTACTCTATTTTTGCATAAAAAATAGCCCTATCCTATTTTTGCATAAAAAATAGCCCTATCCTATTTTTGCATAAAAAAGTTAGCCTTACCCTATTTTTCTAAACAAATTAGCCCTACCCTGTTATTTTAATCAAGAAAACTTATCCCTACCGTATTTTTTCATAAAAAATTAGCCCTACACTATTTTTTTAAAAAAAATTATCCTTACCCTATTTTGTTTTAATTATGAAAAATTAGCCCTACCCTTTTGAGCCCAATTTATAAACCATTTTTATCTAGGGTTTCACCTTTAGTCTAGCTACCTTTATCTATTGAAATATCATTGCTTTAACAAGGGTTATGGACTCTTGTTGCATGTTGAAAGTTGGAACAGTCCAACTTCTGGTGTACACTGCACTGTACACAACTAGACGCTATGACTGGCCTGTGCTGAAAATCTGAACCCATTCGTACGGTAACTTTAGGAGACTTTGCGGTCTCAACATGCATACACGAACATCCACAAAAAAACGTAAATTGGGTTCATTTTTTCTCCCCTATCCCATCCTTGTACGCTGAGACATTCTCAGACAACAAGCATATTTATTGACGTCTTTTTTGTGGAATTTCAGGCGTAGAATCCATCTATGATGAATTCGTGTAGTTAGATTCAATAGGTGAGGAAGGAGAAATACAAAAAGAACGAAAAGTTCGTTCGAGCGAAATACCCAACGTTGTTCGTTCGCGCTCACTGGGATTTGAACCCCGGACCGCCCCAATGCTTTAACGTACTAGCACATACGTAAAGTCATAGAAATAGGCTTTAAACTCAATTAAAATTTTGATTTCATCAATTCAATTTTTCGCAATGTCCCGGGTGTTTGCCTCCCATTTTCATTTCGGATTCGGAAAGACAGCTTCGAAAACCACCTAGAAGCATGATCGAATGTGGAGGCAAACACCCGGGACACAGTCAAACCGGCAGATCTTTTAACACGGGTAATATCGGAGAATTGAGGTTTTTTAAGGATTTTAAGTTTCAAAAAAATCACGGATGTTCTGTTTACTATAGTAAACAACTTGAGATAGGCCAAATTTCGAAAATATGACTTGTAGACGTGAAAAAAAAGCATATTTGTTTGTCTTTACCCGGGTATTACTGGCAAGATTCGGCATGTACTGAAATTTAAAATGCCACTTGTTACTAAACTAAATACGGTCTTTCAGAAAAAAAATAAAAGAAAGCTACCCTAGACACCAAGCGTACGAGTTGGCCGAAGTAGAAAAAATGAACCCAATTGCCTATCGCAATAATATCTCGTTACTAACTTAATACTAAAACCTTACTTGAAATTGGAATGTGCTCTTAAGGTGAGCAAAAAACGACCTTCGTCATAAAAAAAACATTTTTGAATACGAACGTTTCGTTCTCATCGTTGGATTTTGAGCTGTAACTTTGGAGAAGTCGGGGTCAGGCGCGGGGAAAAAATTCAGATTCCAGCAAAAACTCAATTGACTCTTTGCTTAAATCTGATTTTTTTTCCTTCGGATGGATGATCTCTTATCCTTGTCAAGTCACCACTCTTTGCGTTGAATACTTTGCAATTTGTGACATTGGTTCCAATCTAATGTCAATCGTTGGTGTGAGGGTGAAATATTGGAGATCCCTTTTACTTTTGCAGCACACACCGGGCAATGTACCTAATAATGATTATTTATAATTAATTACATCTTCCTATTCAATAGACAGTCTTGTTTGAGAGAGCTAACGCAGAATTTATTACTTGTCTCCGATTGCCTCTGGCATTAGCACTGCGCCGTCTGCCTATGTAATTATATCGTAGCCATTCGGTATTGTGCGTAGTTAAAGCGTTATTCATGTTTTGGAAGGTCGTAATTAAAACGTTTTGCATTCCGTAAAAGATTGTAATTAAAGCGTGTCGCACCTTTTGAAAAGTCATAATTAGGACGTTTTGCATATTTTTTGAAAGTGCGTGATTAAAACGTGATGCACTTACAATTAGTCAAAAGCAGTTATCATGGCGTTTTGTACTTTTTAAAAACTATTAATTTGAACGTTGTGCACTTTTTAAAAGCCCTAATTAGGGCTAATTAATTAGGAGGTTTGTATTTTTTAAAAAGTCGTAATTAGGGCGCTTTGCACTTTTTGAAAGTGCGTAATTAAAAAATGAATTCGATTTGTTTCAGAAGTGGTCATTTTGACTTTTTGCACTTTTTAAAACGACGTTTACAGGAATTTTTGAGTGAACTTTAAAGCTAGTAATTATTGCAAATAATAGTAGCAACTTTGTAACTTATAGATTTATGAAGATCATTTTGATTTCAAGGAGTTTTGGATTTAAATCATTTTGACTTTAAATGCATTTGGATTTACATCATTAATGCTCTTCTTCAACGAAGAAAGAAATTACATGCATAGAAACAATAAATCCAATTCACACACTTGAACAATACTCTGTCACTTTGGATCTTTGATGATGAACATCCTTGGCCCTTGGCATAAGAGGCATGAGTCCATGTACTCCAGTTTTCCTATTCAGCATCCTATGAAGAGTCAAGGTCAAGGGTGAGCTGATAGCTGAGTGACAAAGTTTGGATCTCTTCACGGGTCATCTGTCACCCATTCATCCATCCTGTAGAATAATCATACGAAACTAGAATCCTCCCACGTTTGACCTTTGACGTTTTCCAACAGATACTCATAATCATCTTTTTTTTCGCTTTTTTTCATCAAAATGTGTGAGTTAAAGTACTGAATGTGAATAATAAAATAGTCCTAATTCAGTCTTTAATTTGGATCTGACAGGAAATCCGAAGCTCGTCTGTTTGGAGGATAAAAAGCCAGTATTGAAGATAATATGATGCAGGACGACAATCTCGCCGCTGTTTTGTACGGCAAAGAAGATCTTCGTCTTGTAAGAACCTCCGTTTAGTTGTTGCTTAAGTACGATTCTATTTCAATTTTCAAACAGTAATTACATCGCCATTACACCAATTTTGTGCGATAAAATGAGTAATGAGTAAAAATATTTTGCTCATGTCTATTTTATATTGTAGGAAAGCAGACCGATTCCTGAGCCCAAAGATGATGGTAAGTAAAACACATCAAAAAGGTGCAGTTTTTTTAAAACATCAAAAGAGAAAGCTCTCTTACCACTGACGCTAGAAAGAGGCTGTTCTATGTAATTATATCCAAACAAGATGCTTTTTCTACACTAACAAGACACAATTTTGAAACAATTTTTAAATTGAAACTGAGAAGGCATTTTTTTAAAAATTCACAATAAAAAGGCCTTTTTTAGAACACTAAACCGACATAATTTTTTAAAATGTATACTAAAAAGACAGTTTTTTTTAATCTGTAAACTACAAAGACGCAGTTTCTTTAAAACACCAAATGATGCAGTGTCTTTTCAACACCAAAAGATGAATGTTTTTAATTATGCACCAAAAGACGAAGCTTTTTTACACTTGACACGATTTGTTAAAATTGACGTAGTTTTTTAAAATTCACAATAAAAACACAATTTTTAAAGCACTTAAACAGACACGCATTTTAAAATTTACACTAAATTCAGGCGTGTAGCTGATAGGCGTGCTGAAGCACCCCGCTCAGCTCAAAAATCGAAAGTTTTTTTCAATTTGCACAAAATTCCCGCCGTGTTTTTTAGAATACACAAAAATGTGGCGGTTTTTTTTCAAATTTGCACAAATTTCCTGCAGTGTTTTTTAGAATGTACAAAACACGTGGCAGTTTTTTTTCAAATTTTGCACCAAAATGGCTCTGGTTTTTAGAATTTAAAAAAAGTAGACGCAGTATTTTTTTACGCATATAAATTAAATCCAGTTTTTTAGCAGTTATTGAGGAATACACGAAATAAAATCCTGCGACGCTACTGTCTCACACTAGAAATAATGGCAAGAGAATTTGAAAAAAACAGTTGAAATTGTTCAGCATCAGCACCCCCAAAGTTAAATCCCAGCTACGCGCCTGACTCAAATGAAGTAGGTTTTTAAAAATATACGCTACATAAGTTTATTTTTTGTAAAATTTAGCACATTAGCACTAGATTACCCACATCAAGTATTTTCAGTAGGCATCCGCGAAACAATTTTTGCGGACGCTACTACATATACTGGCTTGAATTTGATTTAATTTCAGTTTGTTTTAATTATTGTTTCATTATCATCTGGAAATTAATTAGAAGTGCTGCTCCGAATGTCTCACGTTGGTATATGTGGGACCGACATAACCTTCTTCAAACATGGGAGACTCGGTGATTTCGTTGTAGAGAAGCCCAACGTTTCCGGACATGAATCTTCCGGCGTTGTTTCCAAAGTGGGCAAGAATGTCACTCATCTCAAACCTGGTGAGGGAAATTTGAAAAATCGCGATATCTGAATAACCCTTTTTAAAGGTATTTTTCTTGGAATAATTTTCTTTGGCCTGGTGGATTTTGACAGGTGACCGAGTTGCGATTGAGCCCGGACTTCCTTGTCGATATTGTGCCATGTGCAAGACGGGCAGATACAATTTATGCCAGAATTATGTCTTTTGCTGCGTTCCCCCAAACGATGGCACTTTGAGTCGCTATCACTGTCACGTCGCTGATTTTTGTCACAAGTAAGCTCATAAGTTAATTATAAATTGCTTTAGTCTAAAAAATACGATTTACAAAATGAATCATTAACTGCATAATGAAAATAATTGATTATGCACAAAGGCACTAATTGATTAAACAATAGACTTCCAGACTCACGTTTCCCTGGAAGAAGGAGCTTTGCTGGAGCCATTGGCAGTTGCAGTTCAGGCATGTCGTCGAGCTCAAGTGTCTTTGGGTGACAACGTTCTCATTTGCGGAGCCGGACCCATCGGTCTCGTGAGTATGTTCGTGGCTAAATCTATGGGAGCTGCCAGCGTTATTTTGACAGGTACAACCAAAAAAATTGTCGGTGAAGAGTCAAAGTTTCGCTAAAAATCAACATACACTAAACCCAAAAGGGCTAAAACGAAAAATGAACTAAATTCTTAATTAGAATGTTTTACCTGTTTGAAACGAAATTAAACGTTTGGACGTTTTATGAAAGTCGTAATAATTAGAACGTTATTCTTTTTTTCAAAATAATATAAAATTACGATGTTGTTCATTTTTTGAAACATTGTAAATAGAACATTTTTCAGTTTCAAAAGTAATTAAATCTTTGAACTTTTTTAACATCCGTAATTAGAACGTTTTGCACTTTCTCAAAAGTCGTAATTAGAACATTTTGCACTTTCTCAAAAGTCGTAATTAAAACATTTTGCACTTTCTCAAAAGTCGTAAATAGAGCGTTTTGCACTTTCTTAAAAGTCGTAATTAGAACGTTTTGCACTTTCTTAAAAGTCGTAATTAGAACGTTATGTACTTGCTGATTTTGCGCAATTAAAACGTTTTGCACTTGTTGAATACGCGTAATTAAATCGTTTTTGCACGCTTTTTGAAATGTTGTAATTAAAACGTGATTTACTTTTTGAAACACGGTTATTTGGACGTTATGCACTTCTTAAAAATTCCTAATTAGGACACTTTGCTCTTGTTGAAAATCCCTAATTAAAACGTTTTGCACTTTTT
This sequence comes from Ptenothrix huangshanensis, assembly GCA_036851915.1. NCBI lineage: Eukaryota > Metazoa > Arthropoda > Collembola > Symphypleona > Dicyrtomidae > Ptenothrix > Ptenothrix huangshanensis. The sequence goes on along the minus strand of JAAXYX010001618.1, from coordinate 737 downwards.
AAAAAGTCATAATTAGAACATTTTGTACTTTTTAAAAGTAATTAGAGCGTTTTGCACTTTTTAAAATTCTTAATTAGAGCGTTTTGCACTTTTTAAAAAGTCGTAATAAGAGCGTTTTTTACTTTTAGAAATGTCGAAATAAAAGCGTTTTGCACTGTTCGAAATGTCGCAATTAGAGCGTTTTGCACTTTTTAAAAAGTCGTAATTATAGAGCGTTTTGTACTTTTTTAAACGTAATTAGAGCGTTTTGCACTGTTTGAAACGTAGTTACAGCGTTTTGCACTGTTGGAAAAGTAATTAGAGGGTTTTGAACTTTTTTGAAAATTCGTAATTAGAGCGTTTTGCACTTTTTCAATGGTCATAATATAGGAACGTAATTATACCGTATACCAATCATTTAGTGAAATTTTAATGGACGAATAAATGCAGATAGACTGTACTTTTTGATATGAACTTACAATTTAGGTCATTTTATTTTTAATGCGCTTTAGTTTAGGTCAATTTGCTCAAAAGGTCATTTGGATTTAAGCAAATTTTCCTATTCACCCACTAAAAAATCTGTATCTAAAAGATGAAAAATGATAATCGTCTTAAAGCTGGTCCATACGAAATAATAAGTATAAACCATAACTGGGCTCTGTTGCATAAAACTTACAAGTAGGAACAAGTCACAATTTACAAGTAAAAGTTACAATTCACAAGTTCAAGTGTTTTCTGTTGCATAAAATTTTTAAAAG
>JAAXYX010001617.1:0-21779 GCA_036851915.1 Ptenothrix huangshanensis | reverse complement strand
TTATAACAATCACTTATAAACCCAATACTCCAATATAACAAAAATGATACCTAGTATACTGTGTCTGTATGGGCAAGCACGGATTTGTGTCAGTGAATTTATTTATTATGAATAAATTGTGTTGTGCTGTAAAAAACAAATGTTTTAATGCGTCAAAAGTACATTTAGTACGCCAAACCTACGCGTATTTAGTATATGTAATTATGAACGTAGTTAGGATTAGGATGCTCTTAAAGGCATCGCAAACGCGTTAAAAACCCATTGGACTTTAGATGTACTGTAGATTGATGTGCATCCTAACTGCTTTCATAATTACTTTAAATAAGCGTGGATTTTTGACGTTGTAGTTGCACCAGTTTCTACCGTGTATTGTATCCACTTGCATTGCTAATGTTAGCATCCAACGTCCCAAGGACAGCACTACATATACATGGAACAATTTAGAGTATCAACTCATAATTACCTACCAATATGAAGTTTTCCTTGGTAAATATAATGTATAATTGCAATACATTTCCACCTGAATTGATCTTTAGATCGTAAGGAAAAGATCGTAAATTCAGGTTGGAATTCTTGTTAAGTGCTAACTTTGGCCTCCGCTTCAGTTGCAATTTGCAATATTGCAGTACCTAGACGTTATTTTCGAGTAGGAAGTAATAGTAATTTTGAATATGCAATTATTCGAAGTAGCCTAAAGTCAAAACTGCACCATGTAGAACATTGCTATCGATTCTGTAATTTATTTCCGAGCAGAACAGAGTCGCTTGTACATCTAGGTATGTTTGGAGGAGATTATGTTTTCAATGCTAACACATATGTAGGTCGTCAGTAGAACTGGATCAAATTTCCGCTAGCATTTTGTACATCAGATATCATATCCCCAATGAATATTGCGTAAGTAAAATCAAAGCTAAAACCAAGTTAGTTCTTTGATTGTAAGTAATTAATGTGAGGCAGAGGCACGTGAAATTAGGTATTCTAAATCATTTTCGATGTACATACTCACGTCTCAACATAATTTTGACATAGGTATAAGATATAAATGTTTGTTTGCTTGCTTGAAGTCTGAAAATAATGAATGAAGGAGCCAATTTTGTTCTGAGCTTAGAAAATATCGTTTAAACTGTTCAACAGCAGTATGAGTAAACATAGTAGCCACTAAATATCAAAGAACCCGGTGAAGCCAATGGTTTTGAAAGGATATCAATTTCTGTATCGGTCCCGTGTCATCCGTGACAAATTGGTAACGCTGGTAGTGCAGAAAGAAGAAAGATGAAAGGAAATGTGTACACTGTAAAAATTGGTTCATTCCTTCAACCCAAAACCTACTAGTATTTACTTTAATTATGAACATAGTTAGGATGTATCTCTGGCATATCTGAAAATCTGAAGTGCATCTAAAGCTCTATGAAAAAGCTTCTAAAGCGCATTTTGCTGTCCAACATACGTTTTTAATGCGCTTGTGTGCAAAAAATAAAGCAAGTTTGGAAACAGCATAAAAAAGAGAAAATTCAAAAAGCGTAAGAAATAAAAATAGACGTTTTCAAACGGCGTAAATAATAACAATAGACGTTTTCAAAAAGCGTAAAAAATAAAAATAGACGTTTTAAAAAAGCGTAAAAAAATAAAAACAAACGCTTTCAAAAACTGTGCCTCGTAGTCCAAGATGTGTTTTGAATACCTTTGCAATGCATAGTTTTTACAGTGTACATATTATCGGCGAAGAGACAAAATGTCGCCCATTTTATTAAAAGAGAGCTGGGTAAGTGACATTTTGCCTCTTCACTAATGATATATAATATTTGCATGGGACGAGTACCTTTGTAAAGTAGAAGATATAATAAAAATTGCAGAGCTCTCATGGAAATGTTTTATGATTTTATGATGCAACAGGTAGGCCATGACATGACACAGCATCATCCTACTTGGGACACCATACCTCTCACCATCCTCGCATTCTGTCTGCTCTCGACCATCCTCACAGCATTGATTTGCTTCCTCAAGAGAAAATCCTTGAAGCGTCTTATACAGAAAAGCCAGCAGTCTAAAGTAAGTTTGCGACTTGAGTCTCGCACTCGCTCCAGCTCCAGTCCAATAAATCCGCCACAACTTTCTCGTCTCTTCCTTTTACACACAACACAACTGCGTTGTTTGTTCAGTCTTTTTTTAGCTCACGTTAAAAATTCTTGTGTCTATATCTTTTGCAACTACGTATCCAGGTTTTGGTCTTAGATTATCCCATGTACACAGGTAGGTACTTCTTTTTCAATAACAGTATCAGTATCAGCATGAATCACATCACATCAAATCACATCATCGTCGTCAGTAAGGTAGTCACGGATACTACTTGTTTACTTTCCTCCTTCCCTAGTCCAGGAATCCAGTAGTGAGTGTCTAAATACATAGGTATAGGTATCTACATTCACATCTTTTTTTCGTGTGTTGTCAAGGATTCCTTGAAGCTATGTCATAAAAACAGATGTTTCTCTGCCACCGATGTTATTTACTTACCTTCTTTAATACATCCCGTTTACTTATGAAAGTTCGATGAAACTTTAAAGTTGAAGTCGTCTGACTAAACCGAACCGAACACTTGGACTTGAGTTCTTGAGCGGAGATATTGGGGATCGAAAGTCTGATAGATATTGTTATTCTCCAAGATTAAAGAAAGGTCAATCACACTACCACTGCCACTGCCATTCTGTGATATTGTAAAGAACAAATAGAACTCCTTTAAAAATCACTCAAATACATACAGCTATTAACTAGAGCACCACAAATATCGAAATCAGTCTGTATTGACTTGACTTAAATTGGAAGGCAGTGTCTATCCTCAGTAGCCAGTATTTGTTCTCAAGTTCTATTTTAAAATTCTGCAAGCTAGGAATAACAACCTGCGTGGCATAAGACTGATGCTGATGATGCCATTGGGAATCACATCCCTTTAAAAATAAAAATATTGGCATTCATCATTCCATCATTATTACTATTACTAAACTAAAAATGGAAATGCTGGATCGCTGAATGTGAAAAGCAATGCAGCAACGAATACATTTTTTTGGTTAAGGATGAATCATGAGGGAAAAAAGAAAAAACATGAAAATCTCTAGTCTCAGAAAATACCCAGATATGCTGACGATTTTACTGATATCTTTTACATACGTACCTACATATGTGAAAAAGAAAGTAAGTTGAATAAGTGGGCTTCGAAAAGGAAAAAATGTGTGCATACCTACATGATTTGATAAGTCAAGTGCATATAATTATGTGTTGAGTATGTGTGGAATGAGAAATATACCCAGGTATAGTTAAATAGCTCAAGCTTAAATCTCATTTACCCGATCAATATATCATTTTGAGCTTTCGTGCAGGAGTAGCAAGTCGCGTAGAAAATTACCATTACGTAAATGCCATAATTTTCCAGAACATCCGTCATATTTCTTTCCAAGCTATGCTACAAGTATAAGCCTCTATCCCTGCTATTTCAAATTCAACGACCTAGCTAGTAGCTAGATACCTATATAATTACGCACTTGTAGACGTCTATGTAAACCGTTTCCCTGGAGGTGCATATGAAATTATTCAAAGCAGAAGGATTTCATGTGATTCTTCTTGCTTTTTATCCAAGATATTTCACCTCTCTTGGACTCTGTCGGAACCGGTATCTTTTCACGATCATACTCTAGCTCTAACTCTAACTATGGCTGAAGACATGACGCATAGACACTTCATTGGAATTAGGAATAGAAATACAAACGTCAAATTTTACTACCTCAGTGTTGACTCCTCATTGTCAGTGTTGAATGGCAAAGTATCTTCAACCACAACAAATACAAAGCTATAAAATTAAAGTAATCCGTTCCGTGCATGGCATTAAGACGAAGACGGAAGTGTAGGTAGACACAGTGTACAGCACAGTACAGTACAGTCATAGATAAGTCAGCAGAGACCTGGGTGAAGGTAGATAGATGATGTTAAATGTTAATCTATCAAGATTCAAGATCAACTTGTGGTTGAAGTTGCAGCGATAAAACGAACGGAAAAAAAATAATACTTGAAATTGCTTCCATGTACCTACTTAGATACTTACCTCCTTGCCATTTGGTACAGGAGCAAAAAGCTTCATGTTTTTTATACAACTCCTTACTTTCTTAACATCAATATCTCTTTTTGACTAGTGAATCCAACTTGTGTAACTTGCTGTTTTGTATGAATGCTGTGTAAGCTTAAAGTTAGTTGGATGAGGATGAGAAGATGCATAAGCTATTTTTTCGAAAGCTGAGCTAGACTGTAAACACATTGCTGGATAATAAATCAACTCTATTTCCGGCGACTGTCACCACGAAGCATGTTAAATCCATTGCACCTGGAAAATCTCTTTCTTCCAACGTCTCATCCTTACGATTAGAGTTTACATATGATGCCATGCTTTGTGGTCTACAGATATGATCGAGAGATATGCCCATTCATTTGATGCAATTTCCACATAGATCCTCTGACTTTATTGGTTGTAGTGAAGGTACAGGTTACAGTTTTACAAGTTGTGAGATCGAGATGGCTACAAAAGCATTATGTCTAGTGTTGCTGTAGTACATTATGTAATGTTACACAACCCTTGCACCTGGAAAATCTCTTCCTTCCTACATATGTATGTATGTAGGTACGTAGGTATTATGTTTTGCTTGGTTGTGCTATGATCGAGAGATCTGTCCATTCATTTGATGTAATTTCCACATGGATCCTCTGACTTTGTTGGTTGTTTGTAGTCAGTGTCTAGTACATTATGGGACGTTACACAACCCTTGACTTGACTTAAGAAGTCAAGCCAAGTTGAGGGAAAACTCAAAGACTCAAACCGCTTCGTCTTCCGTTCCCATGTCTAGTCTAAATGTAAGACGGGACTTCCACTTGAATCCCAAGTCTTTATATTCTATACTATTTGTTATTCCTGGGCGTAAGCATAATTTTTCACCTTTCCTGTGTGAAAGATAACTGAAGCTTTGTATCGCATCGTGTCCTGTCTATAAGCTATACATAGAATCCTATCCAAGTTTTACTTTCCATTCCACGTTGATACAGATACTGTATGTATTGTGAAGCAGGCATACGTAGGTATATACATTAAACCTATGTAGGTACATACATATATGTATCCCCTCGTCTGTTAGGAAAAAAATGTTTATCTGAAGCAGAGCATTATCACATCCCATCCTATCCGAATGTAAGTGTATCTTTGTGTAAATATTAATTAGGTGGATGCACACAAATGTGTAGTTCACTGCCAACCATAACCACGAAAGTAAGAGCAACAGGGAACAGCATACCTTTCTTACGTCAACATACACAACTGAAGTTTACGTGGGCCGTGGCCTAATGCAGTTTGGATTTTAGACTTGGGAGTCATAAATCGACCGTTTCGTATCACAAACATACACTTGGATTTCTGAAGCGTACTCAATCAATTTTAATCCAAAAATATACACAATACTCGTGCGATAATCTTAATGGATGATAGTGGAGTGCACAAGTCGCATAGTCTGAATTACGTGGTGAACCGGAAGCATACCAAATTAAGTTACTATATTAGTAGGTACGTGTAATGTTATAACCTATATAGATTTGTATTTATTTTATATATTTTTGTCACCACAGTTTGAACTGGACATGAAGAGTTCTATGGGTGGACGACTTCTACCAGATCGATTCATTACGAATCCAACGTATGAGTCAGCCACGCTGGATTTATCCATCCGAATTTTTTCACCCGATGAAATCAAAATGATGACACAGATCGGACAAGGTTGCTTCGGCAAAGTTTTCAAAGGTAAGGTCCACTTTCATTTCCTTTTCTTTAGTATTCCTGGAATTGTCCTATGTTATGTACCTACATACCTTCCATCCAATACAATTGTGTACAGTTGAAGTTTATAGGCTATTGCGAAGTTTCTAAACGCAAGTTCATTAAAATCTGCGACTATATCTGCTTTGTGTTCTTTGTTTGTCTTATTTATACATATACTATCTCGTTCGTTTGCTCTTTCCGTTACGATCCATCGTTTTCCTTTACGCTTTCGTTTGTTGTGTGAGATGTTATCTCTTTTGCCTTTTCCTTTATACTTAGGTACGTATGTACTTAAGGTAGCTACCTCCGTTTATGAGTGTATTCCCTTTTTACCGGTTTGGTTGTAGTTTTACGAATTTTTCAAAACTACTATGGCATATGTATATGAACCAGCACTAGTTGAGTTGAGATCAACATCCAGTCCAGTCACGACTAGGCAAGACAAGACAAGTCAAGTCAAGTCAACTCAGAAGAGTTAACGGTCAAGCCAAAAGTCACCGTGGGATAAAATGATAAAATTATATGAGTCTTTTCACTGCTGAAGGTTAGAACTGGAAGAGCGTCAAACGAAGGGTTTATCTTTGTTATTGTGGATATGGCATTGCCCACTAGCATTTAGAACTTGTCCGTGAACGGACTCAAGCTTCAACTAACCATGATGTAACTACATATAACGATGGGCTGTAGCCTGTAGCTGTGCTTGTACATATTATGTAGCAGCAACTTTACTACTCCACTTTAGTCAGCCTTAGCCGTATAGTCACTGTGACTGTAGTTTATAAGATAGTGGTATATCTCAAGGCAAGTCAGATTAATAAAACCTGTTAGGCTCGACTCGTAATAAAAACATCCAATGTAATGTAAAATTACAATGAAAGGAAACAAGGACTATGAAAAAACAGGATTGAGGGACTATCTCATTGCTATTGCTCTAGCTTTTACTCTTTCCTTTCCCTTTCCCTTTTCCGCTTTCACTTTCGCATTCGCTTTTTCCTTCAACTTCACACTTACCTTTAGAACCTTGCATTTTATTCCATCATCAAATTCAAAAACCTGCAGCACTTGGTAGTAGTTAAATTGCTTGTTGAAGTTGCGATCAAAATTATGTTTTCGAAGAACAAAGAATTACCCAATGATCGTCAATTTATTGTACGATGATGTCAAATCAAGTGAATAATGAAAATGCAAAGTTGAAAAAGATTAAAAGTTACGTACTACGTTGCACTCACGCTCCTGATGATTTTCCTGGACTGCATGGACATGACATTTAATAATCCAATTGTAAACAAATGCATGTTAGGTACTTATAAAGCTAAATATAGCAAAGCCAAAATAACAGATTTCAGATAAAGGATAATATATACTTTGGTTTGATACTTTATATTGTGCTCTGTGCATTCGCACGATTCAAGCATATTCAATTTCCTTTTGCAGTTATAAAACCTAATTGAAAATGATTATGTGACCGAATTCTCCTGACAAAAGTATGCATTTTAGCGTTGTTACTGCTATGTACATAGAATAATATAAGGTTGATATGGCTCAACCCTTAACCACACGACCAGAATAACTCTGGGATGTGAAATGTACAATTGTTCTGGATTCGAGAGACGAGACTGTTGACGCATATCAGCCACAACACGAGGAAGTCAACGTGGTCTAGCGTGAACAGAGTGTGCACATTTTGTGTCTTTTCTTGATACTCCGTGATATGCTCCCATTGTACTTCAAAGTTTAACGACTTTGCATTAAACTGTAGCGTAAGAGTAGAAAAGTTTTAGACAATTACTTTGACTCTATAATATGTATAATATTAGCATCCACCTCTCTATAGGTAGGTAGGGAGGTAGGTATTTATATATATATTTAACTATAACTAAAGGGCGACAATGGCGGGTTTGGAGCACTATTTAATTAAATGTGGAAAGTGTAACACCAAGGGAAGTGCCTGTATGTATTAAAAAGCCCTGATTATCAAGCATTCTGGATTCTCCTATAACCTGAAACTTGTATTGAATCATGTAGTTTCTTTTAATTCTCATTGTTACAAAGAATCAGTAAGACTTTTGCAACATGAGGAATAAACCTGTAAGTATATCCAGTGCGATATAGTCTAGCTGAGAGCAGTAGCATAACTAGGCTTAGGCCACGTAGGTCTTGTAGGCCTTACGCAGGATTTTTAAAAATCTACACTTTCAGACTTGTACGAAAAACACGCCGTTTTTTTAAAATTTATACAAAAACTACCACGTGTTTATAGGTACAATGCATTCCAAAACGACGCAGTTTTTTTAACAAAAAATACACAAAAAACACGCTGTTTATTAAATTTACACCAAGGGACTTTTTTTAATTTGCACGAAAAAGACGCAGATTTTTTAAAATTTACACAAAAGTGAGGGAGTTTTTTTTAACTTACAAGAAAAAGACGCCGTTTATTTAAAATTTAGAAAAAAACGACACATTTTTTAAAAATTTGAGCCAAAAAGGCGCGATTTTTTAAGAATTAACATGGAAATAAAGATACAGTTATTTAAAAAAAATTCCTGGATGAGATCCAGTTTCTTCACTACACCAACTATTTTTCAAAACACTCGCTACAATTACTTTTTGCAAAAACTTACACTAGATACAATCAGCAATTTGGCCTACGCCTAAGAAAGTCCTGGTTACGCTACTGGCTGGTAGAAAGGGAAGCGGTAGCTTTAGCTACTCCCATTGCTGTTGTGGTTATCTCGATAGTTCTTCCAGATTTCATGTGTTCCAGGTTCCACTCCTTCCATGCCTGAAGGTTTCTTAATAAGAGTCGTCCGGCTTCCTAGACAGGAGTTACGATGCTACACGATCTAGTAAAACTACAAAGCCATCAGTATTAAATTAATTTTCCTTCGTTTCTTTCATTGTTCTAATCCTCAGAATTCTCACTAAACTCCGAAGCTCGGGGTAACTTTCTATGATTTGACACAATGAGACACCGATACTCTTTTCCCATTAACTGTATTCTGTTTCAAAATTACTTTTTATTTTTAGCCATCTATAGTTCTTTGCACCTGAGTGAAGTTCATTAACATCAGTTTTAAGGTTTCTCTGTCAGTAGTAACGCTACTTTTTTTTGCATTTCTTATAAAAATGTAAGGTGATTGTGATTATTATTATCACTAGCTCAATGTACTATAGCTTGGATGCTATATGTAATTATATCCAAACTATATTCCTCAAATCATACGGGTACAATTTTCCCTTTACGCAATTTTTATTATTATGTACAATGTACAACTGTCTAGAGAAAAGTATGTTGTTTGCTTCTCGCAACTGAAACTTCCAAAGACTTCGGGTTTCGGTGTGATTCTGGTTTGAAAAGATATTTCGTTATCTCGAGCTTCAATGAAACTCCAGGGTATGATGAGAACCCTTGCCTCGGTTGGGTATTGGAAATACATAGAAACAACCCATAATACAAATGCCGCTTGATCACTAAAGCTGAGAACAAATGTAGACTCGCTGATATTCAAAGGTTCCGCAGATAGAAATTTTATGTTCGACATTCTATTTTTATCTGATCTAAATTCATTAACACTGTTCCAGTTCCCATTTGAACTCGTTTGGTGTGAGTGTATTTGGGGTGATGACAAAAATTGAAATAAATGACTCATCGCATCGAGTGCTGGAATTTACTGTCAGTGATTCCGTGGACAATGAACAAGTTGGATTTAAAATGCAGTCGAGTTAATAGTTTCTACAATCAGTTTAATGTATCGTGTGCTGGTGACTGGTGACTGGTTACTTGTGGGAGCGTTATGTACTACATAGTAGTAAAACCAGTGAAGCAAGTAATCCCGTTGCGTTGCATTGCAACAAGGATTATTCTTGGTTCGATAAAGACAGGGAAGCAATGAAGGCCATTTCAGTACCGATCACGCTAGTCCATTTCCAGTCCAATTCGGTGTCAGTTTCAGTTCATCAGCTAGCTCCATGTAACACTGTATAAGCCTACCCAAGCCAAGCATAGTTAAGTCACTCCGTGCCACACCATGCGATGCGTTGCGATGCGATGCGATGCGATGCGATGCGATGCGATGCCAATCCAATCCAACCCAATCCAATCCAATCGAAAGCAAGTTAAGTCAAGCTAGCAGGTCAACAATTTAGAACTAGAAAACCCAGACACAATCAAAATGTACAAGTGCATAGATACAACCACCCTAGACGCCGACGGCTTAATTTCCTCCTGACCTCTTTCCACAAATGATATTACAAACTACATACAGAGCCTTCTAAGATACAAATCAAGAAGTGCGGAAATTACCGTACTTACGATCATTTAGATGATAGATATGTGTGTATAGATAGATACTCCCATGATATGCGTAAGTCATGATCTTTTACTTTTGAGGCCATTGGCTCATGGTTGTATTACAAATATAGCAGATATACATACGTAGATGATCAGTGGTGTGGAGCACGGGACTTTGGATTGTAAATTGTAAAGCTGAAATCAATCTACTAGTAAAAACACCGCGATGAATACCTACATGCGTTCCTTACTTGTACAGTGTGTCAGGACTCAGGACATGTACCTACCTACAGCTACAACATAACATAACATAACAGCATAGGTACATAAAATTCAGTTGTGAACTGTGCAGAAATCAAGTAAAGCTTTTGAGACTTGTAAAAAATATCAACTGAACTTACCGCTGAGAGTAAATCCTCTTACTCCGGATGTTGAAGTTGCAAGTGCTGGGAAGTTTTCGAATCGGTTTACCAGCTGCTTTTCTCAGACAAAGTCAACCTTAGTAGGGCAGATCAGAAAGAAAGAAAGGAAGGAAGAAGGGCAAAGGCATAAAGAATGAAAGAATTGAAAATGTTGTGATAGTGATTGTGATTGTGATTGTGATGCAATTACTTACGATACGATAGAAAGTTCAAGTCACAGGTTTTCCTAAACGTATTCATTCGACTTCAAATGTATGTTATGCTGACTCCGTGTCTGCCGAATCTATAATGGCAAGGATTAGCGATCTCCGAACTCTGATCGTTCTTGTAACATTTTTTTGCATTAAGAATTAAATTCATTATTGTATTTAAGGTTAATAGGGTCAGAGTCAGAGATAGAGGCGAGTGTATGTATACGTATGATGGATATATTACATATTATGGATCATGAGCTTTTATCATTATGTTGACACAGGTTGATTGACATTACCCGTGGCTGTGGAAGCATAAAGGGAAGCTGGTGTGTATGTATTTATATGCATTATAATATACCAACGGTACCTACCACTACCACAAGCTTAACGCCGCTTTTTCTGTAATTTTTGCCTCGGCGTTAGGATTGAGTGAGCTTTATGTGAGATACGCATGTATGCATAGGCACACTGTAAAAACTGAATACGTCTACATGGAAGTCTTAAACTCTACTTCTACTTTCTATTATTAAAAACGCCTCTAAAACTGCGTCTAAAACGCACCTCACCGTCCAAGTGCGTTTTAGATGAGCTTCAAATCCTTTCTTAATTACAGAGGCGTACCAGAGGATGGGTGCATGGAGTGCTGAAGCATTTTGAAGGAAATTTAGAGGAGATTAAACTTTTTTAAAAGTGTTAATTGGAAAAATCACGCCCATTCAAAAAGTGTTATTCTAGAAATTACACCGTTATAAAAAAAGGTTTGCTGGAAAAATTATTTTCAATTATTTATTTTAAAAAAGTTTAAATTGGAAAAATGAGAAAAACGCTAAATGGAAAAACTTTCGCTTAATAAAAGCGTTAATTAGAAAAATTCCACCCTTTCAAAAAGTATTAATTCTAAAAATTAGACCTTGTCAAAAAAAGTTAATTAGAAAAACTATGCTTCTCCAAAAACTCTTTACTTGACAAATTGGACATCGTGAAGTTTTGATTCGCTTTAACATTACACAGCACTCCCCGAAATGCAGTCCCAGGCACGCTCCCGATTGATTATAAGGAATTTTAGCTTTTAGTCAATTTTTCTACGGTTTACGGCAATTTAGTTTTTACAGTGTAGTTTTGCATCCACGTAAATCTGCCTATACGTATGGCTTCGTTCGACTTCATTATGTCTTTGTATTCTGTGTGCGGTGCTACTACTTCACTGCTCTGATGGCGATTCCCGTTGTCTTTAACCTTTGTGCGCCCCTTTATATGCATACTCTTGAATGTTTGGGTCTTAAAGAATAATTCGTGTAGATCAATGGATCATGCAATGGATACACGTTGTCACTTGCAACCGAAACCACAACCGGTCTGGTCTCACATTGGGACTACTGACTCCAATATTTGCCCCTAGTTGCCAGTTATAAAGCTAAATATATACGAGCATTTAGAGATACGAGGAGGACAGCGACGTACGTAATCACTTATGTAATAATATGTTGGAACAAAACGTCAGCGTAGGTATATACATGTCATTTAGGTTATTGTTCAAATAACTCTTATGAGACTGGCTTGGCTCACCTTCCACTTCCAGAGAGAGCACCGACCGAGTTAGTGCCGACAAGAAAAATTGAAACCAAACCAAATAACCGAGCCACTTTCTATGATGCTCCGTTCATGTAGGTACTATAGCGCCTCCCTTACTCTGACTGTATAAGAGAACACACTACAAATTTGGCTAAGTTGTCTAGGTGATTCTCGTTTGGTGGTTAGTGAATGTCAGTCAATATAGAGTCCCGGCCGAGCTTTTATAGCGCCTCCCTTACTCTGACTGTATAAGAGAACACACTACAAATTTGGCTAAGTTGTCTAGGTGATTCTCGTTTGGTGGTTAGTGAATGTCAGTCAATATAGAGCAACTTCAAGATTGCATCAAACAGTTACGTGGATCTGGACAGACTCGGATTCAAGACTTTAACAATGAAATCTATACGCATTTATTATAATAACAATCAATTAACTCAAATACAAACAAGCAAATGAAATAAAGGCAATACAGCTAAATTGGCAATGCTTCATACAAGAGAATACGAATAATGTACAAGAATACAGATAAATACAAGTGACAATTCTAATTAAACCAATACGCGACGGTGTGTTTGTGTGTGAACTTAAGTATGTATATGTATAGAGATTTCTACATGTAACCCTTTCAGCCCTAGTGGTTGCGTAAACCAGAAGTCTTGGTCTCTGAGTCAGAGACGAGACTAGTAGAGTTAGGGTGGTTGCGAAAACCAGAAGGTCCTGGTTCCAAAGGAACGGGACGGAAGTTTAAAGTGGGAGAGAAGTGGTCGCTCAGACCATTAGGTTTCATTCATCAGAAAACCGTCATCGTCCAACTAACATGCTTTAACTTATATAGTCCACAGTCGAGTAACTTTCCTAAATCCAAAATCAACAAAGTCGAGTAACTTTTTGATAAATTAAATATCCGTAACTATGGCAATTGCTTAAATATAATAAATCCTATCTTACTCTACCCCAAAGAACTACCATATACAACCATTAGGAATAGTAATGGGCCTAGCCCGTTACACACGACCCTCTCTTAACTAACAGATTTGTAACTTATCCCGTATGGTTAACATGAATTTTTAACTCCTCTTTGAGATCCCATTTAACTATATTGGTGAAACCTTGTTTAACGCAAAAGAAGTCCATCTTGTTCACGTTCTCGTGGTTGGGTTTGTAAGAAGGTAGGGACGGATCATACAATGTGACTCGCCGGCATCTTTCTCCCGTCTTCTCGAACTGTAGGGTAATGACCTTGTGACCTGAAATATCTTCCTCCCAATATTTCATGATTTTGTAAGACTTACGTACATGCTGAATGTTATGTCGATTAATCATAAGATGGGTAGGTAGATTTTTCAGGGAGTTGCGTCTAGTACCGGTGCCGACCTCCTCATCACTTATACAGTCTGTATCGGCATCGTGATCCTGAGCCTTGGGGTCATCACTATCTGTATCAGAAAGGTATAAGTCTTGTTCCAACAGAGCTAAAGAGGAACCTAATCTTGGTTTCTTCATAGACCGAATGACTGGTAGGGTAGTTCGTTTCTTATTCATCGCCAGAGGCTCACATAGTATGGCCTGGGGAAGGGGTGTAATTATTTTCTTTGGAATAAGTTCAAAAGTCTGATTCTTAGCCTTCCTATTCTCCTCCTCTGTATTCAGATCTCCAACCATCTTAAGTGCACGTTCCCTCGCCTGGTCCATTTCTCGAATGGTTTTCCTCTCCACTGCTAATTGGAGTTCTGCTAATTCTCGCTTCTTATCTTCAATTTCGCGTGTTTTTTGTGTCCATAATTTCACCCGTAAGTCTTTAGTACGATTCCTTTCTATGGTGTGGTATTGTTCAGTTATTCTTGGTCCGACCACTTCGATGATGCGACTGAAGCATCCGTCCTTGTCTATGGATCCATAGAATCGTAAAGGCTTCTTCGTATGTATTCGTCGGTCAATTCCCCGATCGGTCTCTTCCATTGGAAATTTAACCGCAATCTGTCTAGCATGAGTTTTGAAGTCAATCATGACCTCCACCGCCTCTGGTGACCACTTATTGACGGATGGAAGTTTTTCCAGATCCACGACATCCCGCCAGTAAACCTTTCGCTCCTCTAATGTCATTTTGGTCGTTAGTATGGTCATGCGTCGAAGATAATTACATCTATCCTTGGGACTCATTAACCTTACATCTTTACTCTCTAGATGAGGGTAAGGCTGTTGAGGTTCGTACATGACTATAAAAAAGACCCAAATTAAATCAAATTAAAATCTAAACTTATGTAAATTAATAATTATAAAATACAACCGAAGCATTGCCAACCTTTATATTTGTGTTGCCCTTACCTTATAGATTTTCAACGCCAATCACAATTTGTCTACTATCCAGATAAATTAGAACTTGCTCTTTAATCCACTCCTTAGGATAAGGGGCATATGTAAGGGTAGATTCTTGCTTGACTAGGACTGAGATATCTTGGAAACTATCTATAAAAATGAACAAGTCCTCATAGTCGTATGGAATAGTTGGTGTTGTGGGAAATAAAGATAAAAGGACAGCCTCAAAGGTCTCAACTATTGCTGACATGCAATTCCTAACCGAATCAAAGGTTGAAAAGGATCGGGAATCCGGGTCACTGTTTTGTTGTAATAATAATATAACTTTTGACATTGCACCCCCAAAGACTAAAAATGATAGAAAATTTTTCAAGCGTCGATACCTACCACAGCGTCGTTACGACTCCAGAATCAAACCACAATACCAAATCGATTTTCTCTTTTCCTTTTTTACTAGATTGGAAATGATGCTATATGAAATTGAACTACACGCACGAATGACGACAGTAGCAAGAGGAAACACTAATTGTACCAAGAGCGCGTGATTTGAATCTCTGATTCATGACTAACGCAACTAGCGACTGTAAGTTAATTGCACCGTATTGATGCACCAGTCATTCCATTCTCCGCAATTTATGTGACTTGCTTGACAAATCATGAGTTTATGGTTAAATTACACTGTAGAATAACATGAAATTTTAATACAATGAATGCAATAGGGTTATCTTTATATTTTATAAACCTTGGCAAAACGCCTTTTGCTCATTACGAATTAATCGCTGTCAAATAGAAGCATCTTGGAAAAAAATATTGAAATTGCACACCCCCCGGGCTCATTCCAATATTCCCGCCAAACTTCACTGTAGAATATTCTGTAAATTTCATATGACGTTAAGAAAGGTATGTTCTTGTTAGTGCCTAATTATCCGCAAAACGCTTTTTGTCTATTCCAAAATACTAGTGGCTAAGTCATAATAATCAGTGACTGCTATTAATAAATCAACCTTCCATTATCTCCGTAATATCTTTTAAATTACACTGTACAAAATTGAGAAACTTTACTGTTACATTTCTAACTATGTTTATAGCGTGACTGCCAATTTTTTCAGAAACGCTTTTAGTATTTTTTAAAATATTAATTTGCAAAGTCAAAGATCCAAACCAGCTCTGTCATGTATCCATTTCAAGACCAAACTTGCATACGAGCCAACTACAAATAAAATTCAATAATAAATAAAATAAGTTAACCATTTTAAGATGTATTCCAATCATTGTCAGTGTCGACTATATAGTAAAGCATATGGTTAGGTCGTGGAACCATGATCAAATGGAGCATTTGCTTCCTGCAAGGTGCCTTTTATACGTCTCACTGGGGTTTTAATCCCTAAGACTTATGGCTTACACAGCCTTGCCCATGTCATTAGGGTGCCTCATTAACGTTACACATGTGATTAACTAAAACCGTGAACTATGGGCTGTCACTGCCCTAATCAGCGCGTCTGAGTGTTACCTTACTAAGTCTTCCCATACAATGACTGGAAATTAAACAAATACCTACAGTTATTATATTATTATTAAAACTTTAAAGCTATTGATAAATAATTATGTTAATTTAATTAGCTCATTATTACTAGTATGCTTTCTTTAACTTGGATACATGCATTAAGCCAATAATGCAGTTATCCGCTGGACGTATTAATTCGCATATGGATTTTGACTTCACCCGTGACACGATAAATGGCCCCTTAAATCGTTTGCATAAGGAGCTTGTAATTCCCTTAGCAGTATCTGACATTGTTGGCAATGACACATAAACCAAGTCCCCTTTATTATATACTACATCTTTAACTTTCTTATTGTAGTCACGCAAATACTTATCTTGGCTAGCTAATAATTCTTCCTTACCTAAGCTCTGAATCAATGCCATCCTATCTTTTAAATTTTCCTTTGAACTAACATTGCTGATCTCTAAGTCTAGTTTATTGTCAAAGGGTGTCCTTAACTCTCTACCAAAATTCAAATATGATGGTGTAAACGTAGTGGAATCATTGGAAGAAGTCCGCAGTGCAAATGCAATCTCATGAAGGTACTTGTCCCACTCTTGACATGATTCTATTGCTGTAATAATTCGATCTTTAACAGTTCTATTATAACGTTCAGTTATATTAGCTTGAGGATGATAGTGTGCTATGCGCCAAATCTGGATTCCGAGTTCAATACACCATCTTTCAAAACGTTTACTAGTAAACACAGTAGCGTTATCAGTGACAATGGATTTTGGAAAACCCCAACGTAAACATGTTTCCCATAACTTTTCAATTATGTTGGCGGCCGTAGCTGATCTAAGTCCATAAAGCTCAACCCACTTGGTAAAGTAGCACACCACAACCAATAAATATTGAAATTTATTGACCCCTGTGACATAAGGACCCATAAGGTCACATCCTAAACTAACAAATGGACCTTGAATAATAGGAGAACTAGCCTGTCCTACCTTAGTCGCATGCGCAGATTTCGTCATCTGACACTGGACACAACTTTTGACTAATCTAACGACGTCCTTACGCATAGTCCTCCACCAAAGCCTTTCTTCTAAATTCTTAAAGGTTTTCCGGATTCCCATGTGGCCCGATAGGACCGAGCTATGGAAGAATAGAAAACATTTCTCTACCAATGATGAAGGAACCCATAGCTTCCAATACAGCTTCTCTTCTTCCCATACTTTTGTCAAAGGACCAACATATTTAAACAATGCGCCATCCTTAGCCAATGAAGCGTCCCTAGCCAATCTAACAGTGTACTCCGAGAAAACTTTGCTTGATTTCCCTTCTAAATAGTCTATTATTTCTCTTAGAACTTGATCCGCCCTTTGCTCTTTGACAAAAGTCTCTCGATCAACTAAGGCTACGTCGGACACCACAGCAATTTCCACGGATCTGGATAGGGCGTCTGCAGAATAATTAAGTGTACCTTTTCTATATTTAATATCAAATTGGAACTGCTGTAGCTCAAGACACCATCGCGCTAGTCTGCCACCTAGATCCTTTGCCTTTCGTAGATATGTAAGTGCTTGATGATCTGTTTCAACCGTAAACCTAGAGTGTTCAATATAACCCTGAAACTTTCTTACGGCCCAAATTACCGCCAGCAACTCCAATTCCGATGTATTATATCGTGTTTGTGCTGGTGTCAGACCTTTACTTGCAAAAAATACAGGATAACTCATTCCATCCTTCTCTTGAATTAAAGTAGCTCCTAATCCACCTAATGAAGCATCAGTTTGGATAATGAACGGCTTGTCTAAGTCCGGAAGGTGCAAACAGGATACTTCATTTAACCCTCGCCGTAATGTATCAAACGCTGATTTACAGTCACTACTCCAGATAAATTTCGTATCCTTCCTTAATAGCCGATACAGTGGTCTAGCAATGTTTTCAAAGTGATCGAAGAATTGTGAGAAATAATTGACCATTCCTAAAAATCGTTGCACCTGTTTGACGTTCCGTGGTTCGGCATAATTTTCCAAGGCAGCAAGTTTGTCTGGGCTCGGCTTATATGTACCATCTTCGATTACAAAACCTAAAAAGTTAACCTTAGTTCGGGCCAGCTGAATTTTTTTAGGATTAATGGTAAATCCTGCTTTCTCAAGGGCCTTAAAGATAAGTTCCACATGAAGTAAATGTTCCTCTAATGAATTTGAAAAAATAATCAAATCGTCCACAAATGCAATCACAATTTTCCATAGATACTCTTCAACTGATTCATTTACCGCCTGCTGAAAAGTTGCGCCAGAAGAAACTGCCCCAAAAGGTGCTCGTTTAAATCTATAAATCGAATTCGGACCATAAAACGCAGTCTTGTCTCTATCCTCAAACTTGACTTCAATTTGATTGTAACCCGAAGAGAGATCAATACAAGTGAAAAATTTTCCCTTCGAAATAGCAACCAGGACATCATGTATCCGTGGGACAGGGCATTTAGTGGGCGTAGTCACAGAATTTAATTTCCTATAGTCAATTGCGAGCCTGTACTCTATCACTCCTTCAGCGTTTCGAGATTTTGGAGTTAGGACTGGTGGACTTACCCAACGCGATGAACATTTTTCAATAATGTCCATCTTTAACAATTCATCGATATGGTTCTGTAAAATAGTTCGTTTTGCAGGTGTCATTGGTCTAGGGGCGCATGTGATAGGCTTGTGGTCGCCAGTATCTATTTCATGCTGTCTTAATTTGCATAGTCCGGGCTTTTTAGTGATAATGTTCGAAAATTTATTTAAAAGGTCCTTAAAAGCTGGTTTCAGTGATTCAGTCAGTGCAGATTCGTCAAGTACCTTCTTAAAAATAACTGAATTGGAATTTGTATCGGTTACACAACACTCACACTCATTGTCAGTCACCAGCGTGCCATAACCCACTTCAAAAAAAGAATCGGTCTCATTAAACTGAGAATCAAATGAATCTTCTGCATTTTCATTGTCTAAAGGAGCATTGGAAGAAGGTAAAAACGTCAAATCACTCAACAATGAGACATTTTCACTTTCGGTTTTGAAAAAATTTATATCAAGAGGAGGTGTCTCGTCAACTGTCCATCCATTATGTTTCACGTGAATACCAATTCCAGTTTTCCTTAAGAAGTCACGTCCCAAAATCACAGGTCTATTCAATGTCGGAAGAATAATGAACTCCTGAATAAGAGTACCACTTTGAAAGGTCACTTCCAGACTCACAGTCTCCTCAGTTCCACAATTCCCAGCTGCCATTTGTAATTTTCTCACACTCCGCCTCGTAGCAATTTGCTCTTTTCTAATCAAATCTATATATTTTTTACCTAATAAAGAGGAACTCGACCCACTATCTAACAATGCTAAAGAAACCTGACCCATTATTGTGACCTCTATCAAAGCATTACTACTAAATTCCGATAAACTATCATTATCTACACTACAACTACTGTCATTTAATGGTACAACTGTAACGTGAGGATCGAATCGAAGAGATTTATCCACCCGAGAGACCTCCCTCACTGACGACTCGGGTGTTCCCCGTTTCCCGGATTCACATAGTTGTTCTGGTTAGGACCAGATTGACTAAAGCGAACAGAGTCATTTGACCTTGGTTGGTCTGAACGGGAAGAATGTTGTAGCGGATCCTGCCGCTCTTGACTATTTGACCGCCACCTGTTCTGATCATGATGGCGATTATGTGAACTTGGTGTACGGTCTCCACTTGGATGTGATCGCCATCCTTGATTATCGCGTTGACCAAATGATTTTGAAAAACCCGGACGACCACGACTACTCTCTCTAGGATTTTGACTACTCTCACTGGTGACCGTTGGATTGCGATTCCCATCATGCCAATATTGATATTGGTTAAAAGACGAAACTTCTATCTCCGGCGCCTCAGATGCACTCTTACTATTCGTAACTGACAGATTTGACATAGAATCCACGTGAGATGAATAGGGTAGCCTATAAGATAAAGATGGCTCTATTCCAATGTTCAATTCTGGGGTTTGATATTCCCTGTCCCTTGCAATGCTCGCCTGAGCTTCATAAGCCTCCTCAAGTAGAGCTTGGATATTAAGGAAACTTTTCTTAGCAGCTAAAATGCGACGCCGATACTCTGGATGCATGTTTTCTATTACCTTCTCCACCCGAGTACGCTGAGGTGTACGTGGATCTAGCCTTTCAAAGAAATCATCGATCACGTAGATAAACCTTGTTAATGGTTCATGGGGTCCTTGGAACCGCTGATCCAAATCCTTCCGAAGTTGTCTAGTATAACTCACTGATTGAAATTCTTTGCGGAAATATAACTTAAATGTGTCATAATCCCTGTCTAGACCCAGGAAAGGACTCTTTCTGTACCACAGGTAGGCATCGTCAACTAGAGCCAAAGGAATTACATGTTTCAGCATTTCCTCATCATTATAGCCAACTGCTTGTTGATATTTCTCTAACTCCATTAAGAAATCATAGGGTGTCTTTTTCTCGTGCACACCTGCATACTTAGGAATGGAAATGTCACTGGTTTTTAAATGATGCGTTCTAACCAATTGCCTTGGTCGTTGACTATGGTCTCTTGAGGGGAAAAAGTTACGTCGAGTGTAATCGCCACCCATTGTCTCTTGATCGCAATTATCGTAATCAGTATGATATCTATGATCCATATACTCTTGTTCTTTTCCGTCATAATCCGCTATACTACTTATGTAACGTCTGCGATTTACTCGATCCCCAAATGTCAGCGATGGTCCAGTCATCCCACTCCTACCAAACAATGATAAACCCGCTCGTTCATTATTACGGGAATACATATTAGGGTTATTGCCTAACTCGTCCCTAGCAGTGTAAGATGCCCTGGAAAGATAGTGGTCTTGCCTAATTACATTGCTGCTACTTAATCTCGCCTCCATGTCATTTAATCTCGTGACAAAAGTTTCCATTAAGTTGGTCAATCTACCCACTTCACTAATTTCTTGACCATTTCCTTGACCGCCTTGTTGCCCTGGCCCTTCTTGTACATTCAGCATCTCCTCACCTCGTGCCCCATTTGGTAATTCACCATTTGGTTGGCGACCTAAACTGTCTGCACTTTGCCTCCTATTCCCGCCATCGTCATTTCTTTCTACCACTTCATTTTCTCCTTCTATACCCGCCACACGTCGATTTTCTATAGGTGCCCTTTCCCTGACGCTAACAGGGGTGGTGTCCGTGGGACTATTTTCCATACTAGAGCTACCTGAAGCTGATTCCCCTCTCGTCTCCCTTCTCGCAGCGCTTCTAGTCATCATCTTATTCTGTTTTCTCTTAAACGATTTACGTTTCATCCTGTCCAATCGTAATCCAAAGCTATAACTAGGCAAGAGCACTAAAGGTAATTTTTATTCAAGGTGTTGTCACGGGGGTAATGTCAGTCCGTCACTGAAATCCCAATATTTATTTTTAGTAAGATTGCCCAGAAAATTTACTTTGCCGAAGCTTAATGTCGTAAAGGTAGATACTGAGGTCTGGTGTAAATCCCGGCCGAGCTTTTATAGCGCCTCCCTTACTCTGACTGTATAAGAGAACACACTACAAATTTGGCTAAGTTGTCTAGGTGATTCTCGTTTGGTGGTTAGTGAATGTCAGTCAA
>JAAXYX010001616.1:0-15981 GCA_036851915.1 Ptenothrix huangshanensis | reverse complement strand
AAATCACGCAGATATGCGGTTGCCGTGACGAACAGGCTAGAGAACAGGAGTACGAGAACAAGATCAGAATCAGAATCCGACCTGCACCTTCACCAAACACTGTTACTTTTTTCTAGAAGAGTGGTGTAGAGTCGGAGCAACTCTATATAAATTATTTGCAACGGCAAGGAATTATTTTGTTGACGTTTGTCTGCCTGCCTTGCCGTGTGCTTTGATTCCACTTCACCAATCGACCAATCCACGTTACAATTCAGATCGAAGTGGAATCTTCAGGTTCCCTACCGTCTCTCGATCTGAAAAACCGTCTTCGCGGAATCTTGAGAATTAGGATTGTATTATTGTGATCCTTTAGTCGTTAACCCGGTACTGGCGGGGTTAACCCCGTCATCAATGTTCAGCTCACTGGGTGAACTTGAGACGAGGCAAGGACTAGGCACTAGTAATTAATTAGGTACTAGATAAGGATAGTTTACATTTAAATAATAAGTAGTTGTTTGTCTGGCTTTTATTAACTTCCATTGTTGACGTTGACATTCGAATATTGTACTCCGTCGTATTTTACTTAATCTTATATTTGTTCCTGACAGCATATTGCAGATCGTTTCTGTTACTAAGTGATTCTGCTAAACTATTTTATTTTTATTTTTATTTAAATAATCTTTAGGTCAGATTAGAAGTTACTGGGATCCATGCCTCATTAATTAACAAGGATTCTAATTACAATAACCAACTCCAGCTTTATCATCTGCAAATCAATATCAAAACAATTCCACCTGCATCTGGTCCAGGTTTAAGGCTGAATTGACATCTGATCCTCGTAATTGGCATTAATTGACTGACTGTCAGAACCTCAGAAGTTCATGCTTTTGAATCACTTGTACTAGCCAACTGGTACGTTTTTGGACCCATGTCGGAGTCAAGGGAGTCAATGGCCTTCAGTAAATTCGATGGCAAGTTAAAGGACGGCAGTAGTCGGTCCCCTTCGCGCTCGTCTCCGTCCCCACCACCGACCGAGGACTACATGAATGACATCGAAGGTTTGGAGTCAATTTCAGTCGCTGTCAATTGGTGGAAGGTATACGTTAAGATTGTGCGTCAGGCCAATACCGACTTCAAGATCGCTGCGGACATCACTACTTTGCAAAACCCGGAGAAAATCCTGGACTGGGCCATTTCTGTGGGCAGTCAGGTGTTGTCCAGTCAACGTAAGTTAACTTTAGCATAGGATTTACAGTTTAAAGCGATAGCGGTTATAGTAATTTAGTAATGTTCTCGAGATTTATGTTAGGGACTGACTGTACAGGTTTATATGTTCGGTTGTAAGTATTTGCCAGTAAAATCGGTTAGACCGCGCGGTACTGGTCTGCCGTGTTCTTTACCATTGTCAAGGTGTTCTCTATTTCGAAATCCTTCTCTACCCCCCTGTCTACGGTGTTCTCTACCTCAAAAATATTCTCTCCTTTACTGTATTAAACTACTGGGGTAGAGAACACAGACTATGGGGTAGAGAAGGGTTTGGAGGTAGAGAACACCTTAGATTGTCAGGCAGAGAAGAAATTTCGAGTAGAGAACACCATAGACCCGTATCGACCCAATCGACCGCGCAGTGCGGTATTGTTAACCGATTCTTCTTGGAAATAATAAATTAAAAACTCGACAAATAAAACTTTTACTGAGTTTATCGGTAAATGTATATTTCAACTGCCTGGATAGCGCTTTTTATTCTGTTACTGAGCCCTAAACTTTTACAGCATGACCGGTATAAAGGGCTTTACTGATCTTCCTTGTAAGAAAATTCCTACGCGTACACTTGAAATTTTTTCGTATTCTGTTTAACACTACGACTGGAAAAGGCTGATATATTAAATAGGGAACCCATGGACGTACATACGTATGAATATTAATCAATAAATGTGATGATTTTAGGCCCTGAAGTGCGTCGAGGTCTGCTTCGATTCCTTGTCGGCACTCCGGATGGTATCGGGTTTATCATCAATGCTCTCAAAGTAAGTACCCAGTTATCCTATTCTGAATTGTACTCTGAATCGAATTTGTACCTACATTTCAAATTTAACAAAAGGTACTCCCTTTGTGTCTGTATCAGTTTGTACTTGTTGTTGCGAAGGAAGCGGAAAGGGAGGTGGGAGGTTCGTCGTGGTGCCCGGCCTCTCTTGCCATTTCGACATATCATCTTTTTAAATGTTTCGTGTAGCACGCTGTTCTGTT
The DNA here is from genome assembly GCA_036851915.1 of Ptenothrix huangshanensis. NCBI lineage: Eukaryota > Metazoa > Arthropoda > Collembola > Symphypleona > Dicyrtomidae > Ptenothrix > Ptenothrix huangshanensis. The sequence goes on along the minus strand of JAAXYX010001616.1, from coordinate 13,755 downwards.
ATTACTGTTTGTTGATTTTGATGTTGAACGTGATAGTTGATGGATTGTTTTCTGTTGTGTGATTTCTTTCTTAGAATTCCCTACAAACAGCGAATGGAGTGTGGCTGTCTTACATGCTGAGGGAATGTGCCAATCCCCGGAACGGTATGTCATGTAGTATCCGTCTCCGTTTTACCTGTTTTCATTTCCTTCCTCATGGATTTTTCTCTACTTAATATTAGTAATAGACTAACAGACAGCGACACAGATGACAAAGATAATATTAGTTCTCTGATCGTTTAAATAGAACGGAGACAGAGACCAAGCATAATTTGGTAGTAGTACAATCTCGCGTCTTTTGCCTTTTTGCATTTTGACTGTGCCCTTTATCTTTATCTCCCTTGCGCTCCGCCCTGCCCTGTTCTCACTGTCTTTGTTTGTACTTTGTTGGCAATCCAGGGTTCAATTCTACATGCGTATATTAGTATATTTTACTATTTGTTTTTGTTTCCTTGCACCTTGCTTTCTATTTTCCAGGTAGCTCAGCGTTAGTATTAGTTTGTAACTTTAGTGTGTATTTACCTAAATGTTAAAAGTGGCTTAAACAGCACCCACCGTCACCCATGATCTTTGATTTATGTATCCAAGTATCTGTCATCGCATCGATGTTACAAAACAAATTTTTTACTCGTGCTTCCAGTTAAATGTTGAAGTAGTAACTAAACACAACAGAGATATTGTATAATCGTACCAATAACTAGTATTTACCAGTTGGTTTTTCTTTTGGCCGAAGTTTGGTTTGGGCTTTGACTTTGGCTTAGGCTGTGACTATTCCATTAACTTTGACTGTGGTTCTGTTTCCATTTTCCTGATTAGCAAACACATGTTTTTTCTTGATGCTTGTCAGACTAAGGATAATTTTACGTCATCAACCATTGTTTCCTTCATCCATTTTCTTCACATCATTTTTCAACTTCCAATTCAAAAGTTTGCTTACACTTTTCTACACTTTTATCGACTTGTAATCATTAAACCTTCCTTCCTCCATTCTGTTTCTTCGTCTTCTTCTATTTCTATACAACTTCAATTATGTGGTATGGAGGTATGTATTACGGTATGTGGTTAGGAATGTAAAATACATGTATAGCGGAAATTGTATAGCTGAAACTCTCAGCTGTTTGCTTTTTCATTGTCATTGTACTGTGATTGTCATTGTTCCTAGTATGAACTTTTGCAATTTGGCTGTGCATTTCGTTTTGACGTTTTATTTACTTTGTTTTTTACCAAATGCTTTTTGTGCTTGTGTAAGATTGGCGTTTAAATGTAAGAATGAAAATGGATTGGTGCATCGAAGGACTGGAGGACAACTGCAAGGTAACTTCGTGTAATTATATCACAGTTTTCGGATTTTCGGAATCATTCCGTTTGCCGGTTCGGTTTCGGTATGATTAAGCATTAGATTAGATTGAATAGAATTGCTTGACTTGACTTGATGATTCGGTGTAGTGTGGTGTGATGCGGTGACTGCAGACAATTTAGAAAAGATTTCTTTTGACAGGGTGCCAGGTTTTGCTGACTTTTATTTCATATGTATCTCATCGTTTCCTCGCTTTCTTCTTCGGATTGTCTTGATTCTTCTTCCGTCATGTCAGTGATAGTTTTGTATAGAGAATAGTGGCGTAAAAGTTGAGTTACTTTGAGGCACTTTCGTTTTTATTGGCTTTTAGATTTGTCTGTTTTCCTTCCCGTGCACCCCGTCGTTTATGCTTCTGCTACCTCCCTTGACTACTTGACTTGACTTCTTTTTTTCTTTTTTCTTGGTTTGGAATGGTTTGTTTCGGTCTTATCGTTTCGTTTATTCTTCACTGTCACTGTAACTGTCTACTTTTCTTGTCTCTTAGTCTTGCAACATTTTTCGGTGGGTGCACTGGCAAAATAAACATGGATAAAATGCAAAATCTTAATACATCGATCTTCTACGGGGCCTCGCGAATTGAACACGGTTTAAATGATAAATGATTGTGATCATGGGGCTTAAAGGATTGGCTATGAATGTCACATTTTTTATGGTGTAAGGTGTCATGGTTAGGCAGCTTAGGTATCTTCTAAACTGTATTTAATATCTTATTCTCTAATAGGTATAGCATAGATATAGTAGGTATTTTTGCATGCTAATTAGTTACTAAAAAAATCGCTTGAATTCTTTCAATGCGATTGACACTACAACTACAGTGACAAGAACAACATCATCAGTGTCCGCGCTGTGACGCTATTTGCCCACCTTTCTTCTAATTAGTAATTGTGATTAGTAGTGAAATTGATCCTACTTACATGCTGCTTTGTAGTTGCTAAATAATTTTTAAATTTAACTTTTGAAACTTTCCTATTGCCAACAGGATATTTACGCTCAAATGCAATGCGGACGCTGATCGAGTCTGAAGAGTATTTGGACAGCATAATTAAAATGCTAATTCATCTGCAAAACCTGAGCCAAAATGAAACCAACCCTCAATACAAGACTGATTTTAATTTGACCACCGTCAACCTTATCTGGGTTCTCTCTGCCATTGCTCAAAAAGGTATTATAGTAATAGTAGGTACTAATCAATTAATGCTAATAGGAATAGAATGGTAGCAACGGACGTGTCGCATAATTAGGGTTTACCATTAACTTAAAAAGCAATTTATGAATTGCGGCAGCAGCAGTGGCAATTATTTAGGACCCAGAGGGGACCGAACTTAAATATTTACGGGTTCAATTTCAATTTCCTCGGAATTTTGGTCCTGGCTCTGGGTCTGGTTCTTTTTGCGGTAGTGGGAGACTGAATGACAAATTTGATGGCATGTGCAAGAATGCTAGAGATGCGGTAGAAATAATAGATCTTCTTCTTTGCTTCGTATGACTATGATACGATGGAGCATGCAAAGGGAAGTGAGATTGCAATGTGTTGATGCACGTTGATCGATGTAGGTAGATAGGATATTTTTGCATCTCGTTTTATATAAGAATTAGCTAAGGCATAAGGGATACCGTTTAGTAGTATTTGGGTTATGTTATCTTTTAATCTGAAATCTGTACACATTCTAGACATCATGATTGTTTAATAATATTGTTTGCGTGTGTTTGCATCGGATTGGGAAGGAAGGAATTATGGGGTAATGTGACATGTTGACGTTGGGACTGTGAGGAGTGGAGTGGAGTATGTAAGAATTTTTAATAAATGTAGCAAGTGCGCTGCGCTGTTTGTATTATGCCTGGTTCTTATGTTAAGTTTTCGTCATTACGGAGGGAAAGAGATATACATATAGTAATAGCAGTAGTGGATATTATGGAATTACGGATTAGCAGTGGAAGAAACGGAGTACACAAATATGTTTTAATGTTCAATTTGTTTTAATGCTTTGCCAGATAGTAAATTTGTGCTCAAGGTACGGACCATTTCCAAAGTCAAGTTTCTTCATGGGCTCATCAAGACACATTTCTTTGGCAAGCACCACACTCATTATCCTCTACTCAAGATTTTGCGGGTCTTGGCCAGAAATTGTAAGCAAATGCTAGTTGAATTTTCCAAACATTATTCAATTACTTTTTGGATGCCCACGCAGTATTATCTTAATCTACGTGATTTTATAGACCTGCCTAATTACAATCTTACATTATGCAAGCTTAGAAAATACACCTACCTGTCTCTGTCTCCTACCTCTGTCATGTCATGCCACCCCGCTGTCATCCTTTCCCTTTTTCTTCCTTTTTATCTTTACCGAATCTTTCATTCCCATTGCATGGCATTTAACACAACTCATTTTCTAGCCCTCGTTTTATGTTCCTTAGTTTAGTTCCACTTGATTTTTGAAATCTCGTACCTTTGTTTTTAGTAAATTGGTAGATTTGAATTCAGCAAATGTTGAAATTGTACCAGAACTTAGTGCTTAATGATGCTTATCCAAGTTACATCATCTAGTTTGCCCAAACATGTTTCCCTCAATGAGCACTCGAAGGAGAATTATTAGCAGTCGTTATGTTTGGATTTTATTTTTTAAATCACTTGATGTTTCTTCTCTTAATCTGTAGATAAAGTTTCCATCATCCTTGGCAAGGACAAAGTCATGAAGTTGATTTTAAGAATGTTTCATACCTTCAATAATCAACCGTCATCCAAATTTCTCATCGCTTTTGATGTTCTCTCTCAACTAACCAAGAACAGTGAGTTCGTTTAGCTCTTTAATGTCAATAAGTATCGGGGTTTTATTGAGTGTGCTATTTTTACTCTGTATCATTTATTTGTCTTTGACTTAAGCAAGCATCTAAAATTGTATTGCTAATTCGAGTATTTTTAAAGAGAATTATTTTTGACTTTGTTTTCTTTCGCGATTCCCAGAGGAAAATTGCCAGCGGTGTCTAAAAGCAGGACTGCTGATAAGTATAATGCGGGCATTCAGCTACTGGTCCTTGTGGAAGGGGAACGGGCTGCTGAAACTGACCAAGAATGTCATGAGTATATATGACCACTTGGTTTCAACACGTACGTTCTTGATGACTTATATGCATTTTTAGTTTGCCGTTTTTTAGAAATTATTGTGAGTGAAAAGTGAAATGTGGTATTAGTTGCACTGTGTATTAATTTTGGAATTGTAGTGACACAGTAATTTAGTCAGTAATTTGAAATTGAATTTTAGGCGCCGGTAAAAAGGCAATGGTTTCAAGCGACGCATTATCCAGTTTGAAAAAGTTCTGCGAACATTGCCCCCAGGACCGAGGTTTCGACGAAATGATTATGAAAGCAGCGAGCATCACATATGTAGCCCACAGGAAGGAGAAGCTCCCGCTGGAAGACTTACAAAGTCCTGCTAGATTCAGTGTGCCAAAAGGAAGCAAGGGGGGTGGACTCGGGCCCAATTTCGACAATAAGGACTCAGGGAGCAGCAGTGATGAAGATGATCCCGATGACATTGACGACTTGCAAGACTCAGATGGTGATGATGCCAGTGGGGATCTTGATGATCCAGAGTCCTCGGCGTTTACTATGTTCGATGACGTAGACAATGACAATGACGATGAGTTGATTATGGACCATGAAGATGAGAGTTCGGCTTTGATCATTCCCGCCAGTAAGAACAAAGACAAGGATAACATGAATCCTAGTCAGGAGAAGGAGAAGAAGAATTCAGTGGGTGGAGGTGGACCGAGTTTGAAGGGTGGTGGGAGGGGGGATCAGGAACCTTCTTTTGTTTCTACTGCAATTAGCCAGCCGCCAGAGGTTTTCGTAGAGCGGCTCTCAGGGTTTGCTCCTTTCTTCCGAGAACTTGATGGCTACATTGGGGATAATGCAAATGTGTTCGATCCTTTGGTCACTTTGAAAAGTTCGCTGGTTCTGGAGTGTGTAGACAAGACTGAGGAGGATTTTGATGTAAAGTCGATTCCCAAAACAGAACTCAAGTTTTTCTGGCTTAGCGATCATCCAGATTGTAAGGATAATAAAACCCTCATGTCTACCTTTTTTGTTTTGAACGACGATACTAGTCGAAAGTATAAACATTAAATAGAATAATTTCGAGTTCATACAAGGAATTTGTTTTTAATATAATTACTTATTTAAAACTTGAATATAGACGGTAGTTCGGCGTCGATGGTAAGTCTTCGCGCAACGTACGCTTGGATTAGCAAAAGGGTTCGTAGTGTAATTCCGTGGGTGAAAGTGGCGTATCCTGATTTGGTCATGGCTTATGGGGCAAAAAGAGTTGAGGCCATCAATCCTCCCTCCGATCGAACTTGCTTGAGGTTTGCAATCTGATTCTCACACTTGCGATAAGAATCTAGTTAACTTAAAAGTGTTGATTTGACTTATAGACAAACTTCCTTGTCATTTTATTTACACAAAATGGATTTTTATTGTATGACGTTTTCTCTTTGGTATTGTTTTTAGAAACAAACTTTTGCTTCACATCTCCCGAGCAGGTCAAGAATTGTTCAAGCCAAAGATTGTGTATGATCTGGATGCCCTGGTGAAAGGAGGGGGAGGGAGTTCGTCTGGCATAGGTGGGTGTGGGGCTGAGTCTGGGGCTGGAGTCGAGAAGGCACCGAAAGGTAGCAGAAAAAGCATGAGTAAGCCTTCAAAAGTGTCTAAACCGGAACCATCAAAAGCAACGACTTGTTTGGCAGATGAACGATCAGCACCCACAATGGATACATTGGGCAATGATGACGAGTCAGTTGTGGGTACATTGGAAGGCAACGGTGTCAACATTAACCTGAAGCGAGAGTTGAATTCACTCATTCCATCTTCTCTCAAGTTCGAATCTCGCTTCGAAAGTGGCAATCTGAGAAAAGCAATTCAAGTTTGTTCCGCATCCTACTTTACCTATGTTTCGTAAACAAAATTTAACTTTATTTTGAGCGAGCATAAAATAGAGAACAATGTTCTTGAATCGAATCTACTTTGTTATTAGTGCTGATTTGCATTAATTTTTTAGGTTGGTTCACACGAGTACGATCTTTACTTGATGTCTGATGTGAACTCAAATCGTCACAATCAGTGGTTTTACTTCCAAGTTAGCAATACTCTCGATAATGTCCCCTACACCTTCAATATTATCAACTGCATCAAGGGCAACAGTCAGTTCAATTATGGTTAGTTTCATTATTGTTGTTCATTAATTTGAAGTTTAAACCTAATGTAAGATGGGATGTAAAAGTAAAAACGAAATTAATTGAAAGAATGTGGATTTGTTTTTTATTTTGGAATGTTTAATTTATAGGAATGCAACCGGTGGTGTTTTCTGTGGGAGAAGCATTGGAAGGGAGAGCAGGGTGGCACCGAAGTGGTACCAATATTTGCTACTTCAGAAATGGACTTCGGAATTTGAGTGGTAAAAGTAGTCGGAAGAAAGTGTACTACACGGCAACCTTTAATCTCGTTTTCCAAAAGCGGGGCGATGTTTGCTACATTGCATATCATTACCCGTACACATACACGCGCTTGCTGGTACGCCCATACTTATAACTTAATGAGGGAGTATGTTTACTGTTTACATTTTAAAAATTAAAACTAAAAAGACAGATTTTGGAAAATAGTAAAACCGTTTTGCATTAATTATTTGAAAACAGTAGTATGGAGTGGATAGCCGAAATTTCGAAGATACAACGATTTTCACTTGTGAGTCCTGATATCAGGCAGTATTTCGCACTATCGAAATTTCGGCTATCCACTCCACACTACTATTTTCAAATTATTCACAAAGATAATATATTCCCCCTTGTGAGCTGTTCGAATATTGACTGTGCATAACTCAACTGAAGATATTTTTATATTTGCTAAAGCGAATTTTTAAAATAACTATATCCTTTACAGACTGAACTGTCAAAGTTGCTTAAAATGGCTCAACAGACGAATCGAGTTTTGGTCAGATACGATGTTCTCTGTAAATCGTTGAATGATAATGAAGTTCCGCTCATTACTATAACGGCACCGAATGAGAGCAGCAAACCTATTGAGGTAATAGTTTACATCAAAATCATAATTACTTTCATTTTGTTTTTTCGTAATTCTCCTGCACGTCAATGACAAGCACGATTTTAAGATCAAGTTTTTAGTTACTGTTGTGAATGCCTATGTTTGTAAGTCTGCTTATGGAGTTAATTGTTGTAATGTTTGCAGCTACGTGAGATTATATTTTTAACATCCCGAGTTCATCCAGGCGAGTCGAATTCTTCATGGGTTATGCATGGGATTCTTCATAGTTTGTTGTTTCCTAAGGGAAACATGGAGAATATATTGAAGAGATTTGTGTTCAAAATTGTACCGATGCTCAACGTCGAGGGAGTTCTAAACGGGTGGTATGCTTGACACTGTGAAATTTAGCATTTTTTAATTACCTATATTATACGGTTTCAGTTTAATTTAAGAATTTCAGAATTTTTTCAGTATTCGTTATAGTCTAGTGGTGGCTGCAATCGGTAACATGCCCATTAAATTTACTTTTATATAAAACAACTGCCTTTGTCTTTGTATCCGCTGTTTTTAGCCACCGATGTGGTCTCACCAATGAAGATTTAAACAGAAGATGGAAAACACCAGATCCAGTACTGCATCCAACTATTTACAGCACTAAGGTAGGTTTTCTTGATTTTTTTTAGTAAGAATTTAATTTAGATAAAAATTATAAAATCGTTCGTGGTAGTGATAGTGGGGATAATTGAAAAATTACGCCATTAAAATCACTGTGCGATAATTTATTTAGTCTCTAATTGAGTTCTGCTGCAAAGTGCGTAACAAGATCCCAGTTCTCTATTGTGATCTTCATGGACACTCACGGAAAAAGAATGTGTTCTTCTACGGCTGCTCCCGAGCAAGATCTTGGTGTTCCACTGATCGCAGTCAGGGGGAAGACCCAAACATCGTGCAAGTAAGTATCAGAAAATAGTATATTTGAGGAAGTATTTCATTATGATTGATTATGCTTTCGTTTATTAAAATCTTACTTTGGTCGTTAAATTAAGCAGGATCATTATACAACATTGCTTGAGTCTCATTAATTTGAATTAAAACCTAACCTATGTATTTTTGTATTTGCAGGCGTTGCCTGAGGCTTTAGCGCGACGAAGCCCTGCATTTGCACTTCCTGCTTGCAATTTTGAAGTTAGACGAAGTCGGGAAACAACTGCTCGAGTTGCAGTCTGGAGGGAATTTGGCATTACAAGGTCGTACACCCTGGAAAGTTCTTACTGTGGATGTGATCGCGGTCCGTACAAAGTAAGTTTTGTTTTTTATTTTACCTGGTCAGGCACAATAAACAAAGTGCTCTATAGAGACTTATAGCTGGTGCCTAATGAAGCCAGTGTATTTTGAAGTTGGTGTCTAACCGCCTGTTTATTTTAATATAACTAACTATAAATTATATTTTTACTCTGTATTGACTGTAGGGCTTAAGTCTGGGAATAAATCATCTTATCGAAGTAGGTGAAAATCTCTGTGAAGCTGTGGACGAATTCCAGAATCCGTCAATCTCCTCTGCCTCCGATTATGCCATCAACTGTCCTCCGATTCCTGGAGTGGATCCGAGCAAAATCAATTTTTGCAATTTGGAGGAACCCAGGTACAGATGTAAGCGCTTTCCCTTTCCTTTCCTGTTCCTATCGATCTCATTCCTATTTTCCCTCGTTCACGATCTAAACCGAATCTCTATTTAATCATTATTAAGCCTAAGCCAAGTCTATTCACCAGGAGCAAGTCCATGTCTGTTAAAATTTACCTTCCGTATCCGATTCTCCTCCATTTTTCGTCCTTAAACTCTGAACCTTCATGGCGCAATTTCAAATATTATTCGATATAATTTTAAAGTTTTATCCGATCTCTAGGTAGGTAAATGTTTCGTGGCTTCGTGATTTGTTATTATTTGGTTATGACGAATTAATTCATAAATATTCTTGCTGATACGCAAGAATATTTTATTATTACCTGTGTATCGCGAATATATAAACACTGCAGATGCAAACCATGTTAAATCAATTCTATGGGCGCATTAGAAATTGCTTTTAAGAGAATTGCGTGCAACGTTGTTTGCCTTTTTTTCAACAACCGTATGTGTTGTAGGTACGTCGTTTATATTTTTTGGTTTGGTGAAGCTTCCTTGAAGTATATTTCTGTTTTGAAGTGTCGTAGTGGTCTTTGAAAGTTTATGAATTTGTATACGTGAAGATATATTTGCGTGTAGAATAAAACATTGATGATTGTACTTGTGATTCGTTTTTATGCATTTTTGATTTTGAAAGGTGGGTGATTTTTAATTTCACACCTGACTTCGGCAAACAATTTTTTACGTTAAAATTGAACGAAAGTAGTGAGGCAAAATAAAATGGTGTTAGTATTTTAATCGCAATATTAAATACCTACACACTAAGCGCCTGAATCCCTCTTCCGTTCGCGCTTTCAGTTTCTTTTCTGTTAGGTCAATAACTGTAGTGTCAATGTTGTAGGTACATAATGGAATGTAAAATAAAGAGTCAATATTATTGTCAGTCAGTTTACGTTTACCTTTGAGTTGTACTGGTGTAGTAATATGTTGATCATTCTAGTTTCTATTCATTGACAGAATGAGGAGTTGAGCCTAGGATTTGAACATGTGTGTTCGAGTTCGAGTATGAAAGAAACTCTGCTTCTCTAGATGTTTTCTGGTTCCATCCAGTAAATGTCAGTAATACAATACTGTAAATCAGTAATCAGTAATATCCTTAAGCCGTCTTATCATTATTACTAAATTATTATTATACAGTTTTCTAACCTTTACTTTGTGTGCTAACCATATTCTGATTTCCCCTCATTAAGTTTAACATGCGTTCGTTGCTTAGTACATTTTTCACTGTATATCAACACTTTCTCAAAATGGAAAAGTTATGTGCTATGCGTTTTGATTTTTTTATTCAAGACGTCTGAACTCTCACCCTACTAATTATATTTTAGAATAAATATTTCATACACTTTTCTTTGGAAAAATTACTGACTTACGTTAATTTTTTGGAAATGAAATGTATTGCAGTCTTATTACAATGTGCTAATTGCAAATCTTAAATTTTCGTGATGCGATTGTAAATTAACGTTTTGACGCTTTGCACATTTTTATTTTTTTTGGCAAAGCAGAAGAACAATTGCAACATACTACTGTTTTGCTATTTGTGTAATTAGTTGCATATTTAGCCTATTCAACGGTGGACACGTTACCTACTTGAGTTAGTTATGCATGAATTAGAGTCGTTGCTAGTATTACCTATATTTTTGTTATGCATATATGTATATACCACACAACTGGTAAAGCCACCAAAATTTACAGCTTTAAACTGTCGTTTCAGTGACCTGCAATTTTTAAAAGTTTATTTTTGTCATCTGCAAGTTAGTGAGCAGCTGTATACAAAATTTTGTGTAAGCTTCGTATTTTTAATTTGGTATCTTTATTTACGTACCACTGCCATAGTGATCTAGGTGCAGCCTAAAGCGGACATTAGGCTCAAAAGTGACACTATCACGAATCGTCATGTAATATTTTTTTCTGAAAAGCCGTTATCTTTAGTCTGAAAACGGAATGGTACTTGAACTGTTTAATGTTTGTGAATGCAATGTTTCAACATCGTGGACCCAATATGACCATTGTTTTCGAACCTATTAGGCATAAGAGTTTGTTTTTCTATTTTTATGAAGTTTATCGAATTTTGGTCAACACTGCAATTATATGATAAAAAAATTGTTCTGAAATTTGGTTTCATTAGATTTGACAATGCGTAAGCGTCGCAAGACGGAACTAAATTGGGAAACACAATTTTTAGTAGGATGCATATTTTGGTTCTTTTCTAGGTTATTATTTGGCTTCAGGCAACTACATCTACGAAAACGTAATTTTCAATACCTTCCATGTTAAACAATTTTTAAAAAAAGTCTAAAAGCAGAACCAGTTGAACAATTCAAGTAACCATTCCGTTTTCAGACTAAAGATACCGGCTTTTTAGAAAAAAATATTACATGACGATTGGTGATAGTGTCACTTTTGCGCCTAATGTCTCCTTCGCTGATCACTGTGCACTGGGTATGTACTTCCGAATTGTCTAACTAAAATCAAACTTTACTAGTCTACTAGTAACAGTTCTGCTACTAAGCTATTCTAAAATGAATCGTTTTGTATTTCCGAAAGTTTTATTTTGTGACTCATAAGATACCTACATATTAGTAGCGTGTGATTTCACTTTGACAATTAAACAGTGATGAATTTTTTCCCTTGCAGTTTATGTTTATTATTTTATTGAAAAGTCTCTGTACCTATTTATTTTACATTAACTGTCAATTAATGACGGGGTATCTGTCTATGTTGGAGCAAAAGAAGAAGGCTAATGATGTGATCAGCATCAATTTTGTAGCAACCAAAACGGACGCAAAATTGTAGTGCAAACTAGAGATAATAATACTCGATGAAAACTAGAATTCGCTATCCTTTAATCGAAAAGATAAAAGTAAACTTGAAAAAGTGGCGACATTCCAAATATACCGTTAATGAGCCAATCACAATTGGTACCAGGCCAGTGCAGCGTGGCACAAGTAATAATTTTAGTAGTAATGTGATAATTAGATAAGCAAATGATTCGGTGGAATGTTTGAGTGCAGCACAAGGGCTACATTTGTATTATAGTTCCTCGCATAGTGAGCACGGGCACTTAAGTAGCTTTCCTGTTCGAGAATGTCGAGTGTGCTTACTGTTTCGATTCTCCTCTTGTTTGCTTTGTTAATTGGTTGTTTAGAATTTGTACATGAATTTTAACAGACTTTTTATAAAATGAAAGATGGTTGACTTAAGCTGATTTTGTAATTGACTGTAGCTGGAGTGATAAAACAGAAGCGCCCTCTCCAGCCTCATCGGAGACAGACTTCGGTGGCAACAGTGAAACAGACGACGAGTGGAACCAAGGCTCGTTGAATCCCGTCATTCATTAAACTGAACAAAAAGCAGCTGCAGAAGCCATACCACCATCAAAACCTAAATGTCTTTTGTCCCTATATACCTTTCACTTTTGACCTTACCAATTTAATTCAATTAATTATATGTAATTATCCTAGTAATTAATTCTGAAATATGAATTTCAAAAGATCATTTACTCTTGTTTTCTGTCAATTTATGTAATTACATAATTAGATTACAACCTCTTAGTTTTTAGTAATCTACCACTACGAATGCGATTGTTTCATATTATGAATGAACAACAACAGCGTGAAATTGTCAGTACTCGTACTAACTAACCAATTTCGACAATGGGTTTGATAGATTTTGGTGCTTATAGTCGTGGTGATTGATAGTTTATGTAATCACTACTAATTGTCTACGTACCTGCTTTTCTGATTCTGTAATTCCAACGGCGATATCAAGTCGATCTAGTACATAAATAATTGGCACTGATTAATAGCCATTTTTTATTTACTATTCCAAATCCTGTGTCATTGCCAATATCATTGTCGTTTGTAGTTTTAGTTTGAGCTCAAATTAATGAGAGAAAAACTTTATTAGTCAGAAAAACTTTATTCTAGTTTAACATTCTAGCCTATCGTATTAGTCTAGTTATACAATACATACCTATATAGTTCAGGCTGTATTACTGCTTAAACACTATAGTGTGATACTTCAAACATTATAGGGATCGCTTCAGAAGAAAGTCAAGATAATGACACGACCACCGGTCGACTGACCGATATTAATGTAGTTTTTAGTTTCACTTTGTTTCCGTCCATTGTATCGGAGCCATAATCCTTCTATAGTCATACATAATTAATGACAGATTAATTAACTTTATTTTGTATCAAATCGTATTTTATTCCGCCACTAGTATTTCTTCTCTCCTTACACTTGTAGACATTATGTAGGTAGTTTTAATCCTTTCGTCTAGTATTTATTTCAGTGTGTCTCACTAGTATTTTCCGATTGTAAATTACATATAGAGTTAGCCTTAAAGACTTTCAAATGACTTTTAAGTTTATTTGTGTGAGCCAGGGAAGTCATGACGGCTGTACGTAAGATCTTATAAATTATGAGTATGTAACTATAATAATTGTGACTATGTAATTGTACCAAATATTTCTGTTTTTCGAGTAGGCTTGAGACTTTCCATCAGCATTTTATGATAACCAAGGTCGATGCTGACTGTCCATGCAATCTCATCTCAACGAAGTATCCCCATTTTCCATACAAATAATTATTACAAATTGTAATAATTACTGGAATTGCAGGAAAAGGGAAGAAAAATAAACT
>JAAXYX010001615.1:0-21787 GCA_036851915.1 Ptenothrix huangshanensis | reverse complement strand
CGAAACTGAAAATACTTTATTTCATCCCATTGCACATAAGGCAATGATATAACCATTGCATTCCCTTTAAAAAATCACATGCCAATAATTACTGCTTTAAAATTTTGCATAAAAAACTTAATTTGATATTTGAAATTTGGATTCGCTTCTTCATACAAGCAATACATACTACGACTACGAGTCAAGTGTAAAATAATTAAGTTATACTGCCAAAAGTTCACACATAGAAAGAAATGCTATATTTGTATCCCATGGCTCTTCTAAACATGTCATTCAATTCTTTTTCCTTCCGGATTTTATGCAATTGTGAGTTCACAAACCAGGCCAGGCCAGACCAGGTCACAAGACAATGGCAGAGACAAAACCAAAGTTAAAGACAAAGACTAGTCTGTATGTACTTGTTGGGTATCTAGTGTCTACCGAATTTGTGAATGAATCTGGAAATAAAGACAAGTTACACAGTCGGCTGTCAGTTTGTGTCTGCGTGGGAGAATATAATCATGCAGAGCTACCTATACCCACAAGGGTAATTGCAGTAAGAGATTACGTTACAGAATCCTGCAGTTCAAGTTCACTCCTCCGAGCCCAGGCACAGAGACCACAGTCATAGGTAGTAATTACATGCAGTATGCTATCAAAGTTGGAAATGTACTGTAAGGAGAAGAAAAATACGAAGAAGAAGAAGAATACGAGATAGAAATGTATACATAGGTATTTGTATTTATGAAAGAACTGATAATGAAGGTCTAAAATGAAACTGGAAAGTTGAAGTCAAAGCCAAACCAAAGTCAATCCAAAGTCAAAGCCAAGTCAAAGTAAAGTAAAGTGACGATAAAGAATTTCTCACATGGCTCGAGTGTAACAAAAGAGCTCTTAATTTCTCTTGGAGGGTGCTGATGACCACGGAAGTAGTTAAGACGTAAACTAACAGAACAGAAAACCGAACCGAACTCCACATCAACAATCTTTGACTTTGCACATTCACAAGCAAAGGCATCAGTCCCCTGATCTCTTCTCTTCACTTCTATTCAACTTTGACTTCACGTGTCTGATTAGTCTGTCTCTGTTCCAGAGGATATGCATATATGCATACAAGTATATACCTAAGCATGTGTGAATCAACTTGCCTGGATGTCTGTGAATGAGGGAAGCCCAAGAAGGCCAAGACCAGGACCAAGACGAAACAGAAGAAGAAGAGAGGACGAAGGATATCGATATCCTATCATTCATGCCATCCCAAGTTGTTTCTGTAATCCATACTACCTAAATTTACATTCAAAGCAAACACAGACGTAAAGTCTGAGAAGCGAAAAATGTCTACTTTCCAAGACCAAGATGCAGGTCCTTATTCTTTGGCTGATTTTATGCTCAACTTCATGTCATGTCGTATCGTATCGTAAATCGTAAATCGTAACGTGTCGTATTATGAATGACTGTGGAATTTGTGTAGTATCATTACGCTTTGTATGGCTGTGTTAGTTGTAGTTGTAGAATTGTAACTGTAGATATTTTAGAACCGAACGACTCCCTGCCGAGGAGAAACATTAATTTCAACGACAACTTCCATTCAACTGGTCACTCCAGTCGACTCAAATGCCTTGCGATCCCTGCCCTGTGCTTCTATACAAATACATTATGCATGTGTCTGTCTCCATATTTAACTCGGTAGATTCATAATTCGTGCTTACTGTCCTTTCTATGTTGGAAATAAAAATGTTAAACTTGGTGGATTTAACTTACATAACCAAACCAGAACCCAAGAGCCACAAAGACCTATGTATAGCTGGAGAAATAGCTAAAACGGGTCTCATATGCAGGCTTCTCCTTTGTATAATTCAATCACAACTAATTATTGTATTAAAGAATGAATATTAAAGGAATCATTATCACAAATACTAATATACATAGGAGAACGAGAAAATCCTTGTCTTGTGCTTTGTGAGATGGTGAAGTTGTTAGTCAAGCCAAGTCAGAGTCAGAGTCAGAGTGAGAAAGGGATTGTGAAAGGACATTAATGAAAAAACGCGAACTTGAACGGAACGGAAGTGCAGTGCAACCAGAAGAACACGAACCGAAGCAGAGAATTATTACGGACTGGCATCTTCGACTCTTCTAGTTTTTCAGTTTCCAACTCCAACGTCAACGTGTATTCATTTCAGTTTCATTCATTCTCTTAGTTTTTATGTCACATTCTAACTTTAACTCCTATGCCCATGTCCCATCGCATATACTAGAAATCATTCCCAATTCAGTTGCACATACAAAAGTATGCCAATTGCCAATGAGTAATTAGCTATGCTTGCTTCGAGACTACTATCAAATTGTACCCTTTTCTAGCTCTTTCAAATTTTAAGTGTAAAACACATCTTTCTATGCAAAATTTCGGTAAATAAAAATCTACTTTATAAAAAAAAGTTCACACACATTTAAAGATTATGCGAAACAACGCGATTTTTGAAACGGTCATACAAGGAACATGAAATTTTAACTTCTTCAAATTCAAATATGAACAAAACCGAAAGTATAAAAAATGTGCCTTCTTTTGAAAATTCATAATAAAGAAATGGGTACCTTTTGAAAAAGTGCAAGATAAAGAGCTTCAAATATGTGCATTTCTCGAATGGAGTTTCTATCTACTAATATACCCTTCATTTTGCATTTGCACAGCCATTGCGGTTGCGGTAATTACAGAGGCATAATAATTATTTCACCAAAATCTGTACCCAATGCCAAGTGTTTAAAACCATGATAATAAAACATGGTTAATAATTGTCATTGCCATTGTCTTTGCCCTCCTCCTAAATTACCTTCCAAGCATACAATGATTCAATGCATACGCAAAAATCTATCTAGGTGGGTATATATTTGTAATTGTAATTACACAATAGCACTCGCATGTTCATAAATAATATCGTAATTGCATAAGTGCATCAAATTACATACCTACCTAATTACATAAATACCAAAGCCTGCAATAAACTCCAACCTACATAAATTCTAGCCCCATATGAAATGACTATGGTTTGAATCTTAAATTTAATTCTTCTTTGAACAAGCTTCCGCAAACTAAACACTTTGCAATACATACTTAAACAGCCAATACGACCAGGAATACAAGTATGTAGAGAAGGAAGTTTACACATGGATAAAGACAGTTGCAGCGAATGCCCAAATATCTGAACATTCTCACATGATTTGATTCGATGTGTGGTTGGAAGAACAAGAAGGGCTGGAACTGGCACTGGTGACGGTGCGGTGCGGTGGGCTTCCCAAATATTGCTGATGGTGAGATGCTGATGCTGGTTTGGTGGCTTGTACTTGTTCTCGTTGGTAAAAGCTGATTGCCTCATATGCAATCGATTTGTTACTACATTTATGCGTGTCAAATGCCAACTATAATTGGCACTCGCACTACATGCATTCCACATAACTAAGCTAAGGAGGCAGTCATAGGCATCATAACTTCTTCGTCTTCGTCTTCTTTCGACGGATTCCTTTCCCGTCGAGTCTCATCTCATCCCATACTCATGCAGTGTGATCTTCATCTTCATCTTCCTCCTCTTCCACTTCTTCTCACGTCAATTTTCCCGCTGCCACACACATTCACTAGCACCAACACCAAGACTAACACTAACACCAACACCAACACCCGTAGTCAACATGGAACACACGACACGCGTACGACAACAAGCAAAAAAACACGAGGACCGGGCATGAGATATTAGATTCCATATTCTTCCTTCACTTCAAGTCAATTCCATACTAATACACTAATAATACATGTACCTAGAATCACAACACTGATAACAAATAAACATATATATAATTACTGTCTACAGAGATATCTTTGAAGTACTAATATAAGGAATAAGGAAGAGAACGACTAAACTCCTCGGGGAATGCAAGTGCATGTTTCAAATGAAATGAAATGCATAGCAGAAAGACAAAGACAAGACAGCAGGGAAATCAACGTTTTTTATTATTTCTTTTATCTAATGAGCATCTAGTTCAACCTAAATAGCACAACAACATCCACACTCTCACACGATGCTCGGTTGCGATTCTCTGATTCTGACTTGTTACACAAGCTTCCAATGTCTTCCTTTTCTACTTCAGCTTCAGCTTCCGTTTCCATGTCCAGGTTTCTTTCTATAAACCTACCAACTATGTATTATCTCGTGTGCACTAATTACATATTTAGTAGCGTCTACATTATTGTTTCCTACTTCTAGGAGTGGTTAATACTGTGATCTGAACAAATGTTCTGTGATGTGACTGCAAGCTGTGGTATGTGCGAAGGCCAAAAATCAAGAGGATTTTGTAGGAAGCACCATATGTATGTAGGTAGGTATGTATGTAAATAACTTACTATTTCGTGATGTCGTCGCTGAAGGTACAAAACTTGACATCTTTCTCGTAACGCTAAGCGTTTTCTGATACCAAGTTAAATTTTGCACCTTTATCTATTTACATGCATCGTGGTTAAAGTAAGAAAAATGACTATACACAATGCGGCCCCTTAAGCAGCATATGTATGTTACGCATGCTCATTCAGGAACTGCGTTATTGCCTATACCCGTTTTCCATCCCTCAACGACGATATGTGTACATTTAATGGAATGATGTTTCATTTTACAAGGCTTTATGCTTTAGCCTTCGCATTCCAGAAAATTCACGTAGGGCAATTACCTAATACATTTTTTCGGTACATTTTTAGCGTGGAACATTTTGCATGCATTATTTTATGTTTATATTGTTGTTTGAATAAAATGTCATACGAGCCTTGTCAAGTAAAAGGTTTGAGTGAGTAAAATGCCTTCTTTATTTCCTTCTTGCTTCTAAAGGGTGTCAAACGGTGCGGTGTATTTTAACTATTTCCTTTTAAAATATGATTTGTATTTTGGCACTTTCAAAAAGTTCAAAATATATTAATTGTTTAGATCTTTTTTGAAGAGTATAAAATGGAGTATTGATTGTTTTCAATACGATGTTGCTAGCGTCTTTTGACTTTTTCTCATAAAACTAAAAAATATAAAATTAAATAGTTAATTTTTCCGGAATTGTCGAAAAATGATTAACACACACCTTTTGGAATATCCTCTGAAACAACGAAATGTATTGCCCTTCTAGTAAATACTCCTGTTTTAAAAATTAGACAAGAACCGACATTTAACTAAGAAATTTTAATACTCGATATCTAGTCCTGCATTTTACTTAGAGATTTAAAAAGGCACTCATGGAAGTGTGCAAGTGAGTTACAGAAGATTGTTCCCGAATCAATCTCCATACCTGTTAAGATTTGACTGGAACGAGACTGAAGGTGAATAAAAAAGGAAGAACAGACTCAAGGTGAGACTTTGAAGGAAAGAAAGGCCGTAGGAAAAGGCACAGATCTATTTTTCTATAAAAGGGAGAAAGACTGAAAGGGATATGTTGTTGGAAGTCGAATGTCGATGCCTATGTCGGCGTCCTGGTCGGTGCCTTTAATGGTTCTCAACATGGCTCATGAATTGATGAGATGTACATAATTATTTATGTTTTGCTTCATGAGATGGAAGAAAAGTAAACGAGATGTGGGGCGGGGAAGGAGCAGTAAAGCAAAGCACAGGAAGGAAAAGGAAAGCAAAGCAAATCCAATCAAAGCAAAATGTATAGGCTTTTCTTTTATCTACATAACCAACTATTACGGTCCCGTTTGAAAGGAAACCGAAACGGAACCAAAACCAAAACCAAAACCAAAACCAATGATATGTAGATATCGACCATGTGCACGATACCTGGAAAACACGGGGAAATGAAGGGAAAGGTAGAGGAGCGGTAAAATTAAAGGTAAAAACGTCTAGAGAAAACAAGCAAGAGTCGGTTTCCTTTTTGTCGGTTTTCTAAATCTATGAATCTGAAATATTCTCGTCTCGTCTCGTCTCAGTCTCCATTTTCTACTCACAATCTCTCACTCTCACTCGCCCAAAGATTACATACCTATACGACCGCAACTAAACTCAACTCAACTGACTTTGTTTACGTATTTATTCCACTTTGTAATCAACCAAAACTTTGTCGGGATTTTTTACGGTTTATTACTTTCGAAAATGTGGTGTTTTGTTTTGTCGTTTCAATTCCAACGAAACGTGCTAAGCCCAACGCCGACCTCATGGAGTCGCTTCTGCAACGTCTTTCGTCTTCCCTTTATTCTAAGTTTAAATGGTCATTTTTAGCTTTTACATCCTTCCCTCAGCGCAAAAACGTTATTCAGGAAATTACCTACATATACTTTTTGGACACTTTAGGATGCAGGTGCAAGTCGTACACTATCGGGTTACGCCAATTCTTTAAACCGCGGTTCATTGACGGGAAGCTATTGACAGGAGGAAATACATATCAATGTGCAAATTACCTGGCACTTCCGATTTCAAATTAGTAATATTATGTATGTATGTACCTACCATTTTACCCTTACTTAACTACCAGTCAAAATTACTTCCCTCTAATTTCCTGCTATAGCAGGTATGTACACATTATTTACCACTTTTTCAAAAAAGATTGGATTCCAAAGACTCTTTGTCTTAATATACTTGTACTTTCACAATAAAAAACAGCGAAAATTGGAAAACTTTGTTACATCATGAGACAGTTCATCCCAAATTGTGAGTGTCAAGTAAAAAGCTTCCGCTATTGTGTTACATCTTTTCAATAGCAGCACAACAGCCTTAATTTTCAGATTTCTAAATATTTAGCAGATAAACAATATACCTTTTCAAACATAGAGAAAATATACGTTATTTTATATCTTCAAAAACAACGCAAATACTTTATGTTACTGATTTCTGGAAATATTTATCGTTAGATATGTACGCTTTTTTAATAGTGCCAGTGTGCTTCTATAACGTGGCATGGGTGCACGATTTTCCTTTTCCAACAACACCATACGCATTGTTATAACTTCAAAAACGCCGCATGTTTTCAATATGTATATTTCATTCTTCAAATCAGCCCACAAGAAACTATTCTGCATTTAAACATGGTAATCAGTAATCAGTAACTTTCGTTGGTAAGATTACACTGCTATCGTTCTGAATTTAGAAAACTACCTACTTCTAATAAATAGCCTACTACATAGGTACTTAAATACTAAAAGAAAGATAGGTTCAAGATTCAAACTTGAGTTTGAGTTGGAATGAATTGCAAGTTCAGGTCCATTTAAAAACACCGATAGTACGGAAGCATTTGCATTATTTTCTACAGACTCCACCGACGACATTAATGATGTACGCATAATTTGGCCACACAGGAATTTCGCCTAATCCCTTTCTTATCTCCCTCATATGTACTTGAAAAGTCGCAAAGTAAATAATTTTTATCGCAACTATAGGTAATTCTGCTACATTTTATTTCAGACTCGGCTGTCACTGTAAAAAAATGCCGTTTTTGCTAATGACACTGTGATGGGACCAAATGGGATGAGATGGAGTGTGCAGAGCAGATGAATGAATCAAGGCACAATACACACACAGTGTAGAGCAGCCACAGTTAGCAAAACTGACAGCAAGTCCTCATGTCTTCATGCCATACTAAATTAGAAAAATATTCTGGTACATACATGTAGGCGGCAGTGGAGGTATTTACATTGAGACAATAGTAGTCATAGTAATAGTATAGTAAGTCCAAGTGGAACGAGTACCTACATACATCTGCAGAAGACGACAATAATGCGTGCGCTAGTGCCGGGCCGGAGTTGGTAAACTGTGACTCTGACTTCAGAAAGCTCTTGTGACTGTTTTGCTGATACTGGGACTGGTTCTGGTTCTGGTTTTGGTTCTGGATCTGGTATTGGAACTGGTGCTGGTAATAAAAGTAGAAGAGGAAAGTGACAGAGAGGGAATTTTTTTGTGGATGTAGACAGGAGAGTCAGGAGAGACGACTGGAGTGATTTATCTCATGTGGGATCCACACACTGACAGAGACCAATGAGGCAAAACAATGCCGGGCGGCAGGCAAAAACACCTTCCATTCTACAATTGTAGGCACAATCCTTCGAGTCATCCTTCATGCCCAACTTCCCATGTAATTTCCTCGCCTTTCTTTCTCCCTTGTCACTCACTCCAAGACACACCAAACACTTGTACAGACACATAGCATCACTTCCACTTCCACTCCAGTCCAAGTCCAGAGAGATACACCAACGCACATTATGTCTCCTTCAAATCCTCACTACTTTTCCCACTCTGGGGATTTCCCTTGCAAAGTACAGTAAGCACAGATGCAATGTCGAATGCCACAACTACGTACTACATATACGTACAAACAACAACTGCAGATTCAAACACAATTGGAATGCATATTCTAAATTACAGATATCCTGTTTAAGTAGTTCTACGGAGGTAACGCAACGCAATGCTATCCAACGCAAAATGCGATGGTCCGTATGAATCTCCGTTTCTGATTTAGAAACTTCCTAACATTACAAGTACACATACCTACAAGAAATTTTATCATTCAAATCTAACAACAATAAAAAGTCTAACAAAAATGTCAACCACATTTGTGAATTCTTAGATAACTACAGAGATACAATTTTTTTCTGAAAGACTACTCGAATGTTATTTGAAATTCTTTACAATTTAATTTGAGAATATTTCAGATTAATTTACAGTTTAACAAATTTTAATGTTAATTTTTGCAGTGAGATGAGGTGCGATGAGGTGAGAAGAGTTGAGATCCGTCAGGTTTCCCTCCTATTGTCTTATATTTAGTATGTAATCGTGAAACTTTGTTAAAACGCCTGCGCATCGTTCTGAATTTTTTAATACTTCACACTTTATATTTTTCAGAAAGTAAAATTCAATCGAAATCGCTTCAATTAAAAAATCCAAAATGCCATATTTGCGTCGTTTTGAAACCCGCGTATTCTCCTATCTGCGTCGTTTCTAAATTGCAACTTTAGGCATTAGAAGATTCAAAAATGTTCATTTCCTGTTTATTAAACAAACTTCAAACTCCGGCAGTACTAAAATCAGTGAGTGATATTGGGAAGGTTTTACATTCCCTGATCTTCTGCACTTCTGCGTTAGCTTCAGAAATATTAAAGGTATAGGCATAGGAATTTTTTGCGGAGTGCCCAAATCAGCGTTTGCAAGACCTCACTATGTAATTCACTATTTAAAAAAATCCATTTTGCTGGGGCACAAAAAAGTAAGGAAAATTCAAGCAACTCTCATTTTTCTCTCCAACCACTTCATTCATATTCTAGTAGTTATTAAACACCACCGTCATTTCAAATTTCGATTCATCCTCAATAATTTTTTCACTTGTGAATGTGCTCCTTGCAATACTAGAAATAAAAATGGTAATTTGGTCTGCATATTGTAAATTAAAGCGTGTCTTGTCTCACCTACAATGGTAACGTTAGCCATGTATGTACATACACCAAAACTGTATGTGCTCACATTCAATATGCTTCTACATCTCCACAAACTGAGACTGAGAGTCCCAGTAGAGTATCGCACAGTAGCACCTCATTACCACAAATAAGTGACTAACTCATTACTCAAAGCAAGCTCCCTTCGTTCTCATCCCTTCGCGTTTCTCACTCCATTGCCTTTACTTCAGGGCAATGGGAAGTTAAAAAGAAACAATTTACAAGGAACCGAGAAACAACGTCGTCTTAGAATTTGAAGAAGGGTAGAGTAGTGAACAGTAACTGTTGTGAAAAGTGTTTTTCAAGATGTGGATGCGAATGTGGATACGGAAGAAAGGTGGTGCAATTCTAGGCAATGTGTACTGTTCAAGATATTTAAGTGTTTAAAGTGCTCGGGAAGTGTTTTATGTGAAAATTTGGTACAATTGGGTTTCCACAGCAAGTGAGATGACAAGATGTGATAAGACGATAAGTTTCTGTTGACCCATTTTAGCCTGGAAAAGTTCATCTAATCACTCATTGTTTCATTTAGTACGTTCATTACACCACGAGTTTCTCCGTCCATTATCTGACACACTACGACCAATTTTTTTCACTTCCAAGCAAGTCCGCTGATAGAAGGATTCGTCGAAATGACTTATACGTGTATGCATTCATGTCATGTCAAACCATGTCACGAATATCCAATACACTTTTGTACTATGATTCCCGCACACTAGTATTATATGTAACTGCTGTTGGTACCTACTGTTGAAGATTGCTAATATGTAATGCATATTGCCTCTAGACGTATCCATGTATCTAAGCAATGATCATCATACTACGGTAGTGCATGGAAACAGAAAAAGAACGGCTTACCTTTGACATCTTTGGAGTTTGTGGGAGATGCGGATAGATTCGGATATTGCGTAATGGTTTGAAGGGAGAAAGGTTGAAGAGAGGTTGTTTGACCGCCCCTCGTTTGTTGACTAACAGCTGGTGCGGGAGGTGATAATGACTGTGACTTGGCTCGTTGCTGATGTTGCTGTTGTTGCTGCTGCTGTGGTCCGCTTGTCGAACTGGCTGATGATGGCTGCACTTGATGATTTAATGCCTCCACCACAGTACTGCAGTCAGCACAATCATCATCGTTGTACTCAACAAAGCACTATTATTTTTAAATCTACTCTACATTCTCCTCTCCTAAATGAGTACAAGTCACATGCACAAAGCATCTCTGGCTGAGTTTTAGGGTCAAGTCAAATCACACACACTGGATTTCGAATGAAAAGTTAGGCTAGGACAAGAAGTCTGCAGAGAATTTTTGTGGCAATAATTTTGGTTTTTCCCAAGCAAATTTTTCATTTGCATTTTTTATGGTGATAAATAAATAATGCCGATGTCAGGTTTGTAAACCTCGGGAGTTATCACAAATTCTCATGCCGCCTTTTTGAAAACAATATTTTTTGAAAAACAACTATAAAATATTCTTCAAATAATACTACCTTAACTAAAAGAATATTGAAAACAGCATTTCAGAGGACTTGAATACCTTTTCGTCAAAAAATAAGATATTAAAATCTTCCGTCCTAAATAAAAAGTAACTCAAGAACATATTTTGAAACAGTTCTAAAAAGTTATAAGAAGAATTAAGAATAAGAATAAAAGTATGTATCATTTTGTAAAGAATTAAATTCTCTACAAAACGGTACATATCCAATTAATTAAATCTTTGCACTTTTCGCGTCTTTGTGTGCACAAAAATACCACTTTAAAATGTATGTAATTCAAATGGAAAAACGTTGGAGATATTTTGGATACAAACCCCTACAAAATTAAAATTCGAATGAAAATTCCTAGAGGTACTATAAAAACGCTGTACGTACCAATCATCGGGGTCACAGTCTCGGAATCCTTTAGCGAATGGATTGCTTGCAATTTTCAACTGGGTAATCTGTTACGATGAGGAAAGAAGAAGAAACAATTTCAATTAAAGACAACTAAAAGGTGAATCTATATCATACATGCAGGTAAAAACCCAAAATCTTATTCACAATTATGCATATGTAGTAATATTCATACAAACAATTTTACCAAGGAATCCCGTAAGGGTTGAAAAAGAAATTCAAAGACTAAAGATACAAATACAAACGCCAAATGACAGACCGCATGCAGTCATACATTGCAAGAATACAAAATAAGTACCTAGTTCCTAAGCAAAAGTCACACTATACTTTTCCACTACACAATCTACTTAATGTATAAATAAAATACTCCAGTATTGGGAACATACTCGATGGTTCTGATAGGCAGTAACGGCCGTGAATTTCGTCTCAGCAAAGATAAAAGTTTTGAAATTCTCCGTTTGAGATATATCTTCATTCTTGGAGTTCATGTAGACGACATGGAAGCGCGGCTGGTAACGATGCATTGAGTTCAGAATTATCTACAGAGCAAGACCCACACCCCACAAACACATTGAATCAATAATGCCCGCATATTGGCCACATACTACTAGCTACCAACTATTATACCAACACCAACGAAACACTTTTCTCCTTTTTCTGTCGCCCAAGTGTTCTTACACTAACCACTAACCCTATCACATGCTTCACTTTCCATAATATAGATGTAACCTACATACATGTATCTATTCCGAACTTGTGCTCAGTCTCTTGACTTTGACTTTAAAATCTGCATGCCTACATATCATATGTATACATATGCATGAAGTTACACGCACCCTTTTACTTTTACGCTTTCGATTTCAAATTCTTCCAGTCTTTCCATATGTACATTCAAACAAAAAAGAACCTCGTTGGAATCCCAGTTGAACATTCAAATATCTGTAAGCCCCAAAATCCAACACCAAAGGCCAAACCCAACAACGTATCCTATAATTTCCTTTATCCGGTGCAAGTCAATATAAATGCAGTGCACTGGAATTGAATTGCATTTTTTGATACGCTACAAAGACAAAAAACTAATGCTAATAACGCACACACTATGTACTATATGCCAATAAAAATAAAAAGTTCGAAAATAAATTAATATATTTGGTAAATAGTTTTCTGCCATACAAGTAGCTTTTATACATGAAGTGACGTATGTGGGTACTTATATGCATGTAGGTAGGGTGACGAAGGTAGTATGTTTTTTTACAATTGATTACGATTACCCTCCAGACGGACATTGACTTTTCGCTTCTGGGTGTAAAATAAAACAAGAATTTTGGATTTCCTTCCTAGTAGAAATGTCAGGGCTGCTCATGCCTTTATAGAAATATGATTTTAATGCAAACTACCAAATCGCACGACGAGGAACTAAACATGTCCAAAGTAATGGACTCGTGGGTTTAAAGATAGAAATAAAAACTCACGTGTCCATTGTCATCTAACTGGTTGTTGGTCAGTTTTAGTTTATCGAAAGAAATCACTTGCTTCATCCACTGGGCTCCTTTGGTGGGTGTGTCGGGGTGAACGTGAATTCGGGGTGGTGAATTCGGATCCGCTTTCCCAGCCACAACCCAACTTGAACTGAAACACAGAATGAAGTCATTTTTGAAAACTTCTATACCTTATTTAATAAATGGCCTAATCCTAATGTTCATGTATTTTATCGTTTAATGTAATGGATACTAAAAGTAAATTCTGAAATTGTATTTTCACTTACAAATTCACTTTCTTATGATAACAGCAAGGTAAAATGTTTATAAACGTACCTACCTATCGCAAGCATATTTAATAATTTTACTGCTTCATCATTTTAAATGCGAGTATTTAGCGTTTTGTGACTTTTCAGATACAAAAATTCAATGATTGTTGTAATTTTCTGAAACAAGCAGTTACATATTAATATAATAAGAAAATGCACAAAATAATGAAGCAACCGGTGATAGAATAGAGTCAAAAAAGTTTTGTATTCTTTATTCTAAGCTCGTAGTCACTACGTATCGCAAATTCTAGAATTCTTTATGTGACAGCGTTAATTCTTATTATACAACAGAACTAGAACGACTAATGTTGCACATCGTGATTTCAAACATGGAAGTTAGGTAACTAAAATGATATATTTACATAATATCCGAGAACACACATACGCAAATCAGCATACAAACAAATTTTATGCATGATTCCTCACGCGAGTTCTATCACAGAATTGGACAAGTGCATCGGAAAGCTACACAGTTTGATCTCTTCCATCTTTTTGTCGCCTGACTTGAACAAGAATCCTTTTTCTGGTAGAGATAAGATAAGGGAAGCACATGGATCTCTTTTATGCTAGACTAACTATACCTACCAACACGAACCGATGCAGTGGCATAAAAATCCCATTTTGGTGGTTTTGAAAACTCCTACAAAATAAGGATCCTATCACAGGTTCACGTTCTTCTATTTTTTGAATCACGCTAAATCTTGGCAATTTGCCTTCAGCAATATTTTCACCCATTCCCATTTATAGCTATTCATGAAAAAATGTGGAAATGTCTTTACTATAGAAAAACTATTGCCTTTTTAACAGCCTACTAGGCAACCAGCAACAACACACACATGCACTGCATTGCCCAGTGCCTTCCTAATAAACGTTTATTAAAAATCTAAGCGACTGAAGTTTGGACCGTATTTTCAATACTTCAGAATTCAACTCGTAACAGTTTGAATCTACCGAAAATCAAATTTTTGATGAAATTATAATTATTTTTACCTGTGTAATTAGTACCTACGTATTATTTTGAATGAACTAACAAAACTAAGATCAGATAAGAAAATCAGAACTTGATACACGCAAAACATATTTGAAACTTTTGGGCATTCTTAAATGAGGAAACAAAACTGAGAACGAACAGAACAAATAATAATAAGGCAATTTGGCTTTGGTTTGAATTATGATTTAGGTAGTCTACAATTATGTCTGTCTTGACTTGAGTCTGTTCTGTTCTGTCGAATAACTGTGTACTTTTCTTGCTCTTGTTTTTGCTCTTGTTGGTGGAATACTATAATTTATCGAGTTCCCTTGTGTTATGCTGTCATGGGCATGGGCTTGGACATTCCATGGCATGTCTATGGGTGTAGATAAGATAATGGATGTACCTAGTTATAGTTATATACGGTTGTCAAATTGCATACCTATATATATATTCTATAGTGAGAAGAGATTCTAGAGGGATATTATAAGGTGAGATACTGCAAGTTGATTATGAAACGGAAGGAAGACTGATGTAATTATGTGAGGTTTATGTAAGAAGCTTAGCATGGCTTGGCTTGGTTGACTTTTCGACTGGATGTGGATGTCCAAAGGGAAACGTAGAGATTCTCAAAGGTAATTTATAGAGACAGGTGATCGGCATAAATCCAAACAGTAAATTCATCTTCATCAGAGTCAAACTCAAACAAGACCATGTCGACACCTCAATGTTTTCTTACGACCAATACAGCCTGACAGAAGTGACTGCTGCCTAAGTATTATCGCAATCTCTCGAAACCAAACCAAAGCAAAACTAAAACCAATAAGACCAACAAAGTACCTGAGTAGCCTACAACAGCTTTATCCCAGTCCCAGCTCCTTGCTTCCTCATGTTCCTCTTGCTGACTTGCTCCAAACTCTAAGTTATGAATGCACAACATAACATGCTTTTGGAGCTCTTGTCATAATTCTATCTCTCGTTATTTCCCGATTTTAAAACCAAAATATACTCCTGCACTATAACACCAAAAGTATAATTACTGATACGTATATACAGCTACATACTTATTTTCTGAGAACGCTTCCCCATATACATACATATACCTCGTTGTCGAAGTTGCAAAACTTGATATCTTCTTTGTAGCGCTATGCATTTCTTGATGGGATGTTAAGTTTTGTGCCTTCAACGACGATGCTAATGTATGTATATGTATATAAAATTACATTCGTGCGCCTAAGCACTACTAACCAGTATTTCAACGCAAATAACTCTATCTACCATACTAACGATGCATTTCACAAACGTGCGCAAAAGTTATACTATTTTTGCACATACTGATTCACAAGTCGCAATTAAAGTACCGACTTTATCAATTAAATTATGTAGATGTTCAACATCATATAAGTATTACAATAAATATACAATTTTCAATTTCTTGTAGAACTTTTAAAAATGTAAAAATCACCTGACATTTTTTGTTTTTAAAAAACCAGAATTATACATTCTTGCTACCGGGATTCTGACTCAATTTGTTGGAAGCATGCTTTTAGAAAACTTTGAGCTTCAAAAACCTTCATTCTGTTTTGGTATACCTAGTTTAGAAATGCTGTAACATTTTGCAATGTTTAGAAATTCCAGCGTTTTGCCAATTTTAAAAACGCGTATAGTTATGATTTTTCCATGTTTAAAACATGCTACATATGTAGGTATCTGTACAATGAAAGAATTACCTTTTCAAGTGTTATACCTTGAGTAAAATTCTACTATGATAATTTTGCGTATAATTTTCAAAATATTCTTTAATATATGCATGTTGTAAAACGCAGCCAGTGCAGTGGTAGGTAATTATTAATGCTACGATCAATATTATTTGTAATATTTTCGCAACTGCACTACACAAATGCATTAAAAATTAAAAACAACATTTTAGCATTTTTCATTCAAATATTTGGAAAAAGTATATGGGTTCGTTGCTTTAATAATCAAAACAAGGCATATCCTTTGGCAAAAAGCTAAATGACGTAAATCACGTTCTTGTTCAGACTTTTCACAGCTTAATTTAGATTTTTTTATAGTCTCATTTTACGTTTAATTAGGTCCCTTTCGACCGATTTTGGTAATTAGACGGGATAAATAACATACCAAATAGAAAAAATAAAATAACCATAATATAAACAAAAATCGAACAAAAGAAAGCTATTAAACGCGATCAATTGAGTCGTTTTGACTTTGCTGTTTGGCATTTAATTTAAACCGTCTAGTTACCAACTCCGGTTTTGCCTAAAATCAACAGTATGCACCTAGAAAGGATTTAACACTTTGAACCCAGAGTTTGGACGTGCAGTTGAATTACATACACCTAAGTACCAGCTCTTTTCCGTACAATAGTACCAAGGTACCTACGAATTTCCGAGTAACTTGTTGCTCACTTGTACCTGTATTTACAAATGTCTAGGTTCAGCGATTTGAAAGATCTCAACATTTCAGTTTCATGCATCCTGACATCGACATCCTCAACTTACATCACATCACATCACATCATAATGATCATCCAACTTTGAGACGTTGAGATCTCGACTTTGAAGCTTTGAAACTGATCATGCTTTGCCAATTGCTACAGCCTGCCATTATCCCCTCACCCCTGTCCTGTCCTGCCCCGTGCATGTAATCCGTAAGCTCCTCTGAACTGAAATACCCACTCCTCTTCTTGGCTGATTGTGAATCGTGATGGTGAGAAGTGCCAGGAACAAACTGCATTTCGCCTCATTCACTTACCAACACCAACACCAATACAAAAACCACAACGAAATGAAGCCCAAGTCAAAGCCAAGGAAATGAAGTGAAACTAAACGAACTGATAGTCGAGTCAGACTGACGATGACGATCAGTCACTTGCATCGAACATTTAGTATTTAGGATTATATGATCGTGTGTCACAAGTACAAGTAACTGACACTAACTAACGTCCTCACTTTTACTCACTTGACTCACTAACAGCAAATCGACTCGGAAAACTAAACAAAGATTAGAAGACTCGTTCACTCGTTCCTCAT
Organism: Ptenothrix huangshanensis; assembly: GCA_036851915.1. Classification (NCBI taxonomy): domain Eukaryota; kingdom Metazoa; phylum Arthropoda; class Collembola; order Symphypleona; family Dicyrtomidae; genus Ptenothrix; species Ptenothrix huangshanensis. The sequence continues at coordinate 4,656 of JAAXYX010001615.1, read as the reverse complement.
CTCATCCCTTCTCCTTTCATATCGTCTCGTCTCGTCTCGTCTCCACTCGCGCATCTCATCTCTTCCAAGCTCTAAACCTCTAATACTAATAATTACTTTGTTGTACATCCCCTCACAATTGTCAAAATATGTTATTCTAACCATCACGAACATTGTACATTCCACACTCGAGTCTACAACTTTTACGAACCACGACCAAGACCAAGACCAAAGCCAAGTCAATTCAAGTCTGCAATTATAATACTATGAATAGGTATGTATTCTTCGTTCCTTTAGTAACAAATATGCATGATAGAGTTTAAAGTTATACACAGTAGTGCTGGGGCTGGTTCTGGATCTTTCAGAAACATGTGACTGAGAAAGCTTCACTTATCGTCCTTAGTATTAATTACATACTTGCTAAAGTAGGAAACTCATAACACCATTCTGTTCTGTAAATTATGAAACATTAGTAGGTAGGTTTTTTTGCTTTTCTGTTGAAGTAGTTATTTCTCAGCCAAGACGAAACAAATCGATACAGAAAGAAGCCGTGTCTTTAAACTCATCTGTGGTTGCGATTAATAATTGGAAAGAAGAAAGTCATGATCAAATAAAAACAATTATTACAAACTGTTAGGTTAGTATTATATTCACCCGATTATTGCTCGACTGATTTAAAACCTTATTTATTTTATCGCTACTTTTGCCAAATTAATTGCCATTAGTTTCTTATAAGAGTAGTTAGAAGTTCTTTTACAGAATTTTCGTGCTTTCATTATGACAAGACACTTTAAAAGAAATTTAATGCATATCGCAAAAGTATTTTATTAGGGTAACAACAGGTAGATGCTGTAGAATGTAAAACTATCGGAATTATTTTTAAGATTATATGTAATGCTATGTTTCTTTTTTGCATTAGCATTATCATCTCGAAAGATGAAATACAGGGAGACACGCGTGAAAAATGTTCACAGGGTGTTAGTTTAAGTAATAATAATAGTAATAATGAAGTCAAGTTGTGGAATGCAACAGGAATTGGATGGGATAGTGAGGGACGAGAATGTTTGGATTCTTCGTGTCTTGTACCTTGTCATTCTTTTTCTCCAACAAGCATTTGTTGGTAATTATAGAAATTATGGATTTACATGTACATATGTACCTAATCATATACACCTAGACTAGTTCACACACTGAAGCATGTTTCAGGAGTAACATTTATTCTTCAATCTTTGTCACGTACCTGTGAAACGCATATCGATAGCGTTTATCGTCAACCGGTACGAAATCCATCATGAGCATGTAGTCAGCCAGAGGATCCATCCCGTAAAGCCGAACTTGATAGGTGGGAAACATTCGTCTAGGAATAAAATCAGGCAATATTTTCGTTTATTTGTTACGTGCATAATATAATGAGCAAACTATTTCTAATCCACGATTAAGTACAACATAATGAATGTTGGAATGTTTATCTAAACATTATTTAATCTATGCCTCAAATAAAAAAGAAATTGAATCTTGAACCTACCGTCCGGCCTTTGTGACAATCATCTCTGTCCCCAACTCATTAAATTCGTCCCACAGAGCTTTCATCTCAAGGTTTGCAGTCACACTAGCCAACTTGACATGAATAGCCTTCCGACTATCGGATCCTCCAGATTTACTGGATTGATTGCCACTGGAACTACTACTGCTACCACCACCACCACCACTACTACTACCACCACTATTACCACCACTATTGCTAGTTGTCGAGCCACTTTGATTATGATTACTGTGACCATTGGACGAAGACGACGTGGACGATTGATGATTCGGTGACTTGGATGTTCGACTACAATTATTATTGCTATTGTTGGACGACGAGAGTGACGACGAGAATGGATCGGATTTCAAGTATGAATTTTGATTAAGGGATTGCTGGTGGGGTGAAAGACCTGACTGGGGTGGAGGTGTAGGGTAATTCACAGCTGGGACTCTCGATTTACCTGCCGTCAGCAGGCATGCTGAAAAATAACCACGAGCTAAATTAAATTATGTCATATTCTGCCATCCTTACTTTCACAACTCATTATACTTTTCATCTTGATAATGATGATTGTCATCGAAGGATTACCCCAATTTATGGTTATGTCAAAGTGATTTCATAGTTCTGCACTTCAAAAAAAATTCTGCTCTGTATAACGTGCATTCATTTCCGATTGTACCATTTTCTCCGTTCCATGGATTGAATGGTACATTGGCAGTTGAGTCCAAATAAAAGCAGGAAAAATAATGTAATTTTTTAAACTAAAATTGGTTGCCTTTAAATTGAGCATGTAGTTGGAGTTTGGAAGAGCATAAATTAATATGATGTAAAAATTTGAAGTCGTGGACAGCTTTATTGGATTTCGTGAGTTTGATTGTCTTCAAAATTGAGGTTCATAAATTGAAAGCGGGGTAAGCATGGACACTATAATAACTCTACAATGTAGAGTATAGAGAGACGTACGACAATCAAACCGCTACTGACGTTAACTATTATTAGCAATAATGCAATACTAATTTTAATTTTAAATAAATTCTAAAATTCATTCGTAATTTTGCAAGGAAGTACTAAAAACTAGCTTGTAGTTTGTAGTTCAGACACATTCTATGTGGCAGCAAAATATATAATTACAGAGAGGGAGAATTCATGAAAAAACAAAAATAGTATTACAAGTAATCAAAAATAATAACCATACTTTACTGTTTACTGCTTTTCGATGTATTTCGAAAATGTCAATCAAATTATAAAAGTAAGGAACGTAGCAAGGAAGCAAACAACTTTTCCGATAAACTTACAACAAGCTTTCGGGTGGAAGCTACAAATCTAGGTGCTGAATAAGAAAGAATATCCCTATCAGGTACTTAAAATCTTTAAATCATAAGCATCGCACTTTTGAAGTCCATTGCCTAATCTAATGAATCTCCGTTGCACGAAACACCGTTTCTGTGTTAACTGAGCGGCATTTAGGGACGAAATGTTATATGTACAAGAATCAAGTAAAACAAGTTCCTACCTTCCATTTCTCTCATAGGTGATGAATACGAACTGGCAGACCAATCACAGCAGAAATCATTTGACTGAGTCAAAGGTCGATTGAGTGGGTCTGCCATGAGACTAGCAAGGGACACGGTAGGCGGTTGAAGGAGCGTGGCGCCTGGGAAAAGCTGATTGGAAGTGGCCACAGGTGTACCAGGTGGAGTGTTGGAAGGCGAAGCCACCGAAGACACCAATGAAGGCACAGTAAAATTATTTATCCCAATATTATTGTAAGACATCTTTCTACGACTTTTTCATCTACGTTACAGAGAGTACACGTAAATAATAACAATGGTAATGACGATAGCACATGTACACGTTCACAACTGTGCCTAGACCTAGTAGCTCTGTCACTAAACTACAAATTATTTCACTTCACTATCAACATCAACTGTGTACTCTACAGAAGTTTTCGTTGTTCGTAATAATTATCAAGTTCATAAAAACCAGAATTAGTAAATGTTGTGCTTGACACGACTGCGATAACTACGATCAAGAGAATATCTGTAAATGCTACTTACACAAAATAGATTTTTAATGAATTGCGGTTACACACGGCACTTTTATTGTATACGGCACTCAGTGTTCAGTGTTCAACGTAAAGATCATATTTTATTGTTGTCTCAAAGGAATAACGTTCCATCGTCCAACTTGTACAAATATCATACAATTTAATTACAAGTAGCAGTTGCTGAAAAATATACTTTTCCCAATTTAAAAACTACTAACCATTACAACCAGCTTTAGACTTGTTCTAGAATCTGGATTTGATCAACGACCGTTGCTCAGTAGTGTAGACACGTACGCATGCCAAGTTTCACTATTTTTGCTCAAAATAACCGGATTCTAAATCGCACAGGCACTTTTATTCGCAGTAATAATTAACTATGTTTGTGTATTACAATAACTCAGCTGTCAGTGCTGATGGTTTCTTGTAAATGTTGATTAAATTATCAAAATGATTCTCCTTTATTAATTCAAGAATGACGAAGAGTGATTAGATGTTGAATTAAAATGATGGATTTTTCCGATATCGATTCGAATGGCGGTAGTCTAAAGTATAGTGTTTGTGTTTATAAAATGATATTATGCTGATGTAGGGAATATATATGCAGACAAAAAATATTGGAATTTCAAATATGTTTTTCGGTGTCGGTATGCAAGAATGCCGATGCCGATGTCGAATGTCGAAATGTGATCAGTGGTAGGTAGGTCTGGATTGTGGAATCGACTGTTGACGTTCAGTGATGACACGGGAATACAAGTGCTTCTTGGAAGGAGTAACTCGAGATACAAAGAGCAAATCAATGTTGACTAATTTGTAATTCCTTCGGAGGGTAAACAATGTTTGCACATTTGAGAGAGGAAAGATGGGTAGTTGTAGCTGAAACGAAAATGTTTAGCAAAGCACTGAGGTTTATTGTTATTGTGGTGGACGAGAGACGGTGGCGGTGACGACGATGACGGTGACTGATCGTGAGCGTAAGGCGGGGAAGCCCGGAAGAGGTGATCTTCGGTTCGAGATCTAAACTGAGAGAAGGATCAAAGTATTCTCAATCCCAACTCATCTGTGGTTGATTGCATGGGGGAAAAGGAAATGTTGAAAGGCAGACTTG
>JAAXYX010001614.1:0-21788 GCA_036851915.1 Ptenothrix huangshanensis | reverse complement strand
CCTTGACATGATCCGTCTCCCGTCTCTTTCTCATCCGAACTGAAATATAAATATGTCCACATAAATATGTATGTATGTGTTGATTACGTCAAGGCGAAGTGCGATGAATATAATATATGACATCCAGTCAGTGATTAGCGGAGGTTCTACTGCTACCATTTGAATATATAGTAGTAAAATCAAAGCGACTAGAGCTTAAACACCAAATGCTAATACAATCAGATTGTGTTCCCCTTTTTACTTAGAAAAATAAAACTCCTTTCCTTAGGTTTCCTTTTCCTTTTCTTCAAATCGTATTAAGATATTTTCAGATTAAATCGCAGTACAATGGATCCACACATTCTGACCGTAGCTGGTTACGACAGGAAGCCCTGGGAAACGAAATTATCTGTTTGCTGCTATATACACCCTATGCATTATTCACTAGTGGTACTGGTGTAGTCTATTTATACAGATAGATAGATAGATAGATTGCTGGATGTACGCTATAACTCGTGTCTTTGTACTTGTATAGAGAAAACTGATTGGAAGAAGGGAGGAAATCCTTTGATTATATTCAACGAGAACTCGTTGTTGGAAAACCTCCGAATATTTTGTGTATTTTGCATCATCCACATTGAATTGTATAGCTTCGTTGTAAGAAATGCCTCAATCAATCATTATCAATGAACTCTATTGACTGTTTTACTCAGAATTTGTATTTCATTTTCCACCCAGACAGATTACCAGGGTTGCTGTCACTTCCAGTTGAAATTCGAGATGACTACCGTTTTGGAAATAGCTGTGATATTTGTTAACGTGGTCACCAGTGGCCACCAGGGCAATAATGTTAAGTGCCCAAGGACGCTGCCCTTCAGATCCGCATCTTTTCCAGTGTACTGTATGAACGAGTCAGTGAGCCCAAAGCCAAATATAAACGGAGGACCATGGTCATGGTCGAGCCCATGGCCATGGCCCAGGACGTGTCGTCCTCACTCGACTCCACACATCGTTCTCTACTCCACAGAGCAGAGAAGAGAAGCTTAAGATAGGCAATTCTATTCCAGTTCTCCGAGCAGCTCCTCGCCCCTCTCAAACATTCCTCTCTGTCGCGAGAGCTGCTCTTCCCTTCCCAACTGTGTCCCACAGTTCCGAACAACGCTAACTCCTTCCCACATCCCACGCGTCGTTTGGTTTTCCGCACAACTTTACAGTTTCTCTTTAGTGTGATCCAAGAGTTAGACCAGAGCAAACGTGTAAATAAAAGCTCTCTCATCTATCTTCTCACAACTATTTGCCATTGCAAGTATTCTTACATTTGATTTTCACTACGTTCCCAGTTGACAGAACCGGGAGTGATTACACTTACTTTATTTCATTAATCCGAGATTAATTCTCTCTTCCCCGATTCATGTCAAAAAACCGGAGCCGCCTGATTCTTTCCCCCGTACTTCCCCCCAATTTTCGGTGTTGGAAACCGTAAATTTCCAAGGTTCCCCCTCCCCTCATTTCCCCATTTTCCCGACTGGTTTTCTTCTTCGTTTCTTGTGTGCCTAGAAAACCGTCGGCAGCCGGTCCTGTCAACTAACCGGTCAGCCTAAATATCTGTACGACGTTCAACTTCAACGTTTTACTACTTCAAAACAAGTCGGAGGACACTCTCCACCACCGAAGGGTCAAGGTCTCTTGCTTTTCAGTCGCTAATCTACGTCACAATCTTACAGGTGTCGCTCACCAATCATTGTCATCTGTGAATAAAATCCGCTTAAACTTGCTTCCCCGATACAACCCTTTAAGATTCTTGGATCAAATCAAATGTTTGAAACCTGTCCAGTGCATATTTGTCGGTGAAGAGGCAAAGAGTCGCGTATCCACTTTTCGTTAAGTGCAAAGTGGCGCTCATCCGCAAATCCCGAAGAGCAAATTTCGCGTGTAGAACATTCCCGAGATGGATACGCGACAGATTGCTTCTACGAACTTGTGGATGAGCATTAGTATGCATCTAAGGAAATTTAGAAATGCGACACTTTGCCTCTTCACCGGCAATATGTATCTTTGGTCAGCAGCAGTATAGGAATACTGAGAGGAAATTTATTTGGCAGCACGTAAACGTGGGGAATAAAGACAGTTAGAATGTTATTAGCGTTAACTTGCATTATGTTGACAATTGTGCAGTTTCACCAACTCATCCTATCCGCCTTACAGTGATGGAGTTTACAAATCTTGAAACTCGAGTCTGCAAATTGTATTATGCAACTATATCTAAATTCGTCGTATTATTGTAGGTGTAAAGTGGCACAGTGCAGTTTGTCGTTGCTATACATGGTGTGGTGTCATGGCATGCAATTCCATTCGATCCAATTATTGATTGAAATCGAGACGTTTCCTTATGTTTTTATTGTGTTGTGTACAGTTTGTATGTGTAGATTTTAGGAGTTGAGTGCTAGTGTTAAAGTTGGAGGTAAAGCCAATCTGCCTACTTAGGTATGTCTTTCTTCTGCTGTATAATGACACGAGAAAAGGATATTTAAGAACTTTCATCATTCCTGACTATAAGCCATTTTCATCTCCACCCCATCTATTTGATATTATTTTCTTTCTTTTCTTTTTTCTTTACACACTGTCCAGAGTACGCGAACATATTTTTTAGATTAAACTGGCTTAGCTTGAGCAAATAAGCTTTCAGCTTTGATTACAAGTATGTACGTTTGCTCCAAGTCTGTAATCGTATGAGCTATTCTTCTCAGATATTTTTCGTCACACACACATACAAACAGACAGTGACACACAGACGCAGCCAATCATCTATATTTTATGCACATAAAGCTACAGCAGCAAGTACAGTTATACCCATCACAGGATGAAAACTACTCTGGTAAACAATGCACGGTCCTTTGACATTTATTTGATGCCATCCTTCCTTTCACACATAAACACTTAAATGTACATAAATTGCAGGCAACACTTAGAAGACACTGGCATATTTTATCTTGGTTTATGAACTATAGACAATTTCCTCGTGCTCTCGTATCTTGATGATGCTGACCGGAGGAACTTGATCCTTGGAATAATTCCACCTATCGAAAATAGGTTGTTTCAAAGACTTTGCTCAGGGCTGACAATAATTTTTTCTGGTGTTTTTTGCTGGAAAACCTTACGCAAGTTTTTTCGGTTGTACTTGACTTGCATTCAAGGTACAGATAGATGCATGCCTTAATTTCCCTAGAGCTACCTTGAAGTTGAAATATGCTTGGACTATGAGTGCTGAGAGGAGGTTCTTGAATGGAACTCAGCTGAATTAATTAATTTGAGGAGTAAATCATTGGTAATTTATGAGCTTGTATGACACTCAGATGTTAGGCAAATGATTTAGCTCACACATGACTGTTTAATTTTCTTGCGTATGCGGTTTGGATGCTGGACGTGGACAATGGTGTGGGCACTTTAGGAAGGACTGAGAAATCTTGTTGGCCACGAAGCCACGACACAAAGAATGCTAAATCATAAAAGTTAAGTAGTGGCAATTACAGTTTAAGTCAAAGATAATTTGCCAATGTTAGGAAGTAGAGAGGAAGTTTGTAAGCACGAAGTAGATTGGAGTTGGAGAGAATGGAACTGTTAAATGTGAATTTGAGAGTACCATGTGTAAATGTGCAGTCCGCTGACTGTCTGTCGGCGTGTCTGCCTGGTTGTCGGTGTGTGTATGAGGGACAGATATGTGGGTATTATAAGAATTAGAGTAGTGGTGCTCTGGTCGTTATAGTTGAAAGATGAAAAGAAGGAAGGAAAGAAAAGTGCAATACTCGTATGAGTTCATGAACATGAACGTGGACGTATTACTGATGATGGCAGGGAAGAAGAATATCTATCTTACTCTGTAGAATTCCCTGGTGAATTGAATGGCCCTCGCCAAGTTAATCTAAATGCTTCGGCTGATTCTTGTGAGTCTGGAAAATCTGCCGCCCAGCCAAATGGCTTCAAGGCTCCAAAATTCAACGATGAGATACTTGTAGAAAAGCCTTGACATGATCATTATTACTAGAAGCGGGCGTGTAGCCGGAAAAGACTCCTGTCTATATATCCTCCATCCGCTCCATCGTTCGTCCGTAGTTTGTGAGATCCTCAAGCGACGGACACAAAGGAATTAGAGTCTTGAGGAAGGACGCCTTCTTCAAGTGATAAATAATCATGAGCCCATTGCATGGAGCTCCAGTCCCTCATGATTGATCAAGTATTGCGCTCGGAATTTTCTCAGAAACTTACGATTAGTCTATTGGGTCGATGCGAACGATGCGATGGAAAGATCTCATTTTCAGTTCCAACTCCTTGTTTAATGCTCCGTGTTATTTCCCTCTCAGCTTCGTTCTATCTCACATGTAGGTTACATTACTTCGTTTAGCTAAGTGTGCACACAAGTATAGAGTATCCAGCACTTCATTCACTACATTTTCCCTATTCTTTCTTCCATCTGGCTTTTTGTCATTTTAATAAATTAAACAACCTCACTCGTACAAAATATACCTATTTCCGTATTTACTCTGCAAGGAAATCGTCCTGGCATTTTTCCGCATTCAAAACTCCAGGATTCTATTTGTGAAGAGTAGACCGTTATTAGGCTGTCCATGTATCGGAATAATGGGTGGATGCGGCAAAGAAGTCGTGTAATATGAACTCATATATTCATATCTACCAGCCACTCTGCATGTACAATGCTCATTCAAGCTACTTAAACGGAATATGAATTCTCGTTTACTCATGTTACGGTTTACTGCTACTGTAACTATTAGTGCTGTGACTACGACCAACCGCAAAGTTTATTTTACACACGCGACCGATAGACGAAGACAATTGTCATATCTATTTATTTGTCAACTTTCCTTACTTCTGACGGTCGGACGTCATAACATTGGTTTTGGTTAAACCCCAACCCAATTTGTTTCTCACAATTTTCCCTATCCTCACGCTTTTCCTCATTTAGCCAGGACATTTTATATTATTCCCCATTCATCCTGCTCACGAACTGGGCATGTACGCACTCCCGTCTACAGCTTTATACACAAGTATCTCGTATACCATCTCCAACTATCTACAAACCAACCCTTCGTTTACTGCATTCACTGGAACCAGAACTGGGGGACTGGAATTCAACTTCTACATGCCTTATTCGAATTGCGAAAATTTTGAGAATTTCTGTCTCAACTTCCTCTACCATGTATATTTACATGACGAACAATGTTGATACTTGTATAGGAACCGGAAGATATCCGTACTTCGTACTCATAAGAAACCATTCATTATACTGTAATATAATTTCCACAGGAGGATCAATTTCTCTTGTCACGATTCTACGTCGTTGAATTACCATGCGGGGATACACAAAGGCACATACATACAGTATAACACCGTAGTCCTTCGGTGTACTACTCCATTCCTAGATGCTTTCATTTCTGTCGCCATGTCCCACTTCCACAATTCCATATCATTATTGTATGTATGTAGCTTGAATTCGGATTTCAGCACGATCGCGAGTCGCGGCATATGCACAATGATGAATATGTATGTACGTAGCACGGAACAAACTTGCCTCTGGGCTTGTGCAACCTATCCCCCTCCTAGCTTACCTTTGTCGACACCATACAAGCACAGGAAGCAAGACAAGCGGTGATGTGGAGCTATGTTGATGGTTAATTGATGTGCTGATACACATACTTTTCAAAATATTTCGTAACTGGAGTCTGAACATTTTTAGCGTACGATTCATAAAATTACCTGATTCACGGCTAACAAGGACAAGGAAAGAGTGCCTCGTTCTCGTTCCTGAAATTCACACAGCGATTTCTTAGATATCAAGTAAATATTTTGAAATTCTCTGTACAGCATAAGCACCTTTATATCTATCCATCTTGACAGAATGAAAAGCGGTTAATTTATTTCTCTGGTGAACATACATAGGTACATTATTATTGTAAGCCCCAAATTGAAAATCCAAACCCGGAGATACGGATAACAAAGAATATTTCTGCCAAGAACTTACTTTAGGTAGGCACATAAGTATACACTACGTCATGATTTGATGAGGCAACTCCAATTCTAGCTGAATGTAACCACCCATATGCTACATACTATCTACTGATATTACGTGCATATCATCTAATATTGCTAGCAAAACAAGTACACTAGTTTTTATTTTCATTATTTTTCACTTGGAATCTGAACTCTTCCCAGCAGCCTTGCAAACATTTACTCGTCATCATCAAATTTGTAAAATCAGTGGGAAAGTGACAGAATGACTGCTTTGAGGAAACAAGAACTAAGGAAAGTAGCATATAAGTAAAAGGAGCAGGTAGTAAACATCTTAACAGTGACTGAAGTGTGAGATGAAAGAGCAACAAATGAGCTTTCGAACTTGCTTTTTTTTATGCATGAATTCATGATGATGACGACGATGATACCACAGGCAACAATAAATTGATTTGAGTAAGTGGTTATGTTTACGTGGCACACCAATTAACTTCAAGTTAGCTTTTATCCACTTGAACTGAACTTGTTCTGCGAATTCTACATGACATTTTGAAGCAAAACTTCATCCTGATAAATTGTTCAAATAGGTAGTTCCTTATAATGGAGAAGGAGAGAGAGAGAGAGAGAGAGAGATGACTAGTGTTGGTAGTCGCTATTGGTTAGTTGATAGTTTTCACATTAACATAGTAACATAATATGTGAAGAACTTGTAGGCATGTGTCTGAACAAACACATAGCTAATTTACATGTGTGAATGATTAAAGTTAACTGCAACTGCATGTTTGAACATATTACGTCAATNGAACTTGTTCTGCGAATTCTACATGACATTTTGAAGCAAAACTTCATCCTGATAAATTGTTCAAATAGGTAGTTCCTTATAATGGAGAAGGAGAGAGAGAGAGAGAGAGAGAGATGACTAGTGTTGGTAGTCGCTATTGGTTAGTTGATAGTTTTCACATTAACATAGTAACATAATATGTGAAGAACTTGTAGGCATGTGTCTGAACAAACACATAGCTAATTTACATGTGTGAATGATTAAAGTTAACTGCAACTGCATGTTTGAACCTATTACGTCAATTTGTTTCTCCTTTTCACTTAAAAACCTTCACACTATCCCAAGTATCTAAATAGGCGATTACACTATAAAATCTAACTTTTAATCCTTAACATGCGATGAACACTCAAATTTTCACAATAATGAAATGCATCGGGTGCTCTAATTATACATAAAAAGTAATGATGCTAATTTAGTTTGTATTACCAAACTTCAATCTAAAACAATACTACGGCAAGGCGGTACTTCAATGGTGATGAGAAATTCGAATTAATATTGGCTGACGAGAACACAATTCCATACTAGAGCAAATAACTACCGTTAATGAGATGTTCCAAATAACTATGACATTGTCCTCCAACAGGGATAACCGATAGTACGCGGATACAAATATTTATTTGCTATTTCATGTTTATACTTGTTAATAATGGTTTTATGCAGTAGTGTAGTAAGTTTTCGAAATTAGAGAAAACAGACGATTCTGATTTCTTGCGTTTAAACAAAATAAAACTTGATTCTTCCAATCGTCTGCTACAAGAAAAAAACAGACGGAGATGAATAATTACTTTAATCATTTTTTTAGTAATTAGCCCTCAATATATACTATAACTTAAAGGAGTCTCCTTAAACAGGGAAACTACTACGTTAAAATATAGAATGTAGGATGCAGTAATGTGCACTCAAAACACCTCTCACAGTAACAGTAATAAAGCTTGAAATCCTCTTGAGGCAAACTTAGTATGTCTGTATGCACAAGCGTACGTTCGGCACACTCCAATAATAACGTTGACCAGTGGCTGCGGAATTGTGGTAGGGGCAGGGGGATAAATTTAACATCTGGGGGGAATAATTTCGTTTGCCCCTACAAATTTGATTTTCTCATCCTTCAATATTTTTAATCATCTGTGGCAATATTTCAATATACCTATTCCTTTTAGTTTTTCGAAAGAAATATTCGTCAGATTTCTTAAATAAGTAAATAAATATTTTCATTAATTTTGAGCAAATGTAAATAGTTTTCTTTCTTTTTTGCAATCTCGTCAAACTTGAAATGAGCATGAATCGTAGTTTCAATTGATTACATATAAGCAAGAGCTGCATTAAAAATAATGAATACTCCTTTTTCTGGTTTTATATGCAATCACCATGTTTGTAAAAATAAGCAATTTACACTAGCTGTAATGAACAATATCTGGATTTGCCCCCCCCCCCTTGAAAAACTTACGTTCCGGAGCCTCTGTCGTTGACTAGCTTATTTACTACATCCCATAGTAACAGGCTCGGGTGTACTAATACCGTCAATAGAGGTAATTTGCATACGGACGTTAAACTTGCAATCTATTTTTGCTGGCTGTTTACATAATTTTTTCATGTATAACTGGAATTGTGAATGTGAACCAAGCAATACTGCTGCTGGTCGTGCTACATCATCTGGTTCGTATGCATACATTTGCACAGTTCTGAGAATATATGACTGCATAACTTTGTCTTCCAAGTCCAAAATCCAAGCTAATTGAAATTTGTATGCACATATGCGATTGCGAACATGAAGTAAATTGAATAACAAACTCGGCAATGTTGGTTGATGTAGATGGTGTAGATCGCCTGCATTCGTATATGCATCCAGTACATAATTATAGATGCGAGTATCCGTTGGTACCTGTCTGCCAGTTATTCAGAGGGGAGAGAGAGAGAGAAAGAAAGAGAGCGTGAGAGTGGTGATATATTTTGCGTACAGGAACAACAATAATTGTGGATTTTATGTGCACTCCAGCTGCACGTCTCGCGAGCAGGAGTGAACTGACTCAGGAAAAGAAATATTTGATTCTCGCATATTTAATTCCCATGATTATTACAAGTCCTGTTTTGCTTTGAGTGTTGATATTTATTTATGTGATACTACCTTCAAAAGTTTTTTGTTTACATTAACAGGTGAGCTGAATGATGAAATGAGCGAGTGATTGCATCATAGCTTAGGAAAGTAAACAGTGCGTTTAGATCTCTGACTAGATTTGAACGATCTGTCAAACATTGGAAAATATCTCCTGCTCTCCACACACTAAATTATCCATTTCCACCTTAATTGTTCCAGCAGACTTTAAACTTCACACTAAATATGTATGTAAGCCGCACTCGTGTTCAGCTCCCAATTATTATTTCTTCCGATACTATACCTGCATAAAGTCACGATGGGCTGGATTGGAATTCATACTTTTACAGCTTACTCAGCATTCCGCTCAGTTCTTCCTCCTTCATTTGACTACGGATGAGCTCTACATGCATACATACGTACGTAGGTACTTAATATTCAATCATTACTTTTTCCCAAGTACGGAATGTTTACAAGTAATTATATGAAATATTCAATACACAGAAATCAATGCACATCAAAATATGTGCACAATCACTGTGCATACACCCGAGCTGTCACACCACAAATCACGTATGGAATGAAATCATAAAATTCAAATGCACACCACATGCATTTCCGTCTTACATTGTTTTCGTACTGTATGTATGTATGCTAAAGAGCAAGTTCATTGAACATTATTGTACGCTTTTATTCCATAGAGATTTATCCGGTTTCTGTGAGCCAAAAATTTGCCGTTTAATTACCTTGGCTTGCCAACCATAAAGTCAGGGTCAGAGGATAGATGGACAAAGGAGTATTAAACTCGAAAATTTCTCGTCTGAGCGTCGTACAAAGCGCATGAATGCGCATATTTAATTATGTGGAGGTAACAAGGTCTAAAATGGAGTTTACATGTGTTCAGTCTATATATGTAATACTTTAGTGTTCAAGGATCGTCAATATAATTATTACTCTTATTCAGAAGCAGTAATTGAAGGAGACTTTTGAATTTATTTGCGTACGAAGGAAGTAGGGAAGAGCAACAAGAAAAAAAATTATACTCATCTTTTCTTTAGTCTTTGCTATGCCTTCCTTTTTCTACGTCGACATGGAGTGTTGGGAGATGTGATGGTAGGTTATACGATGCCATGAGATGCCAGTCATACTTTAGTGTTCAAGGATCGTCAATATAATTATTACTCTTATTCAGAAGCAGTAATTGAAGGAGACTTTTGAATTTATTTGCGTACGAAGGAAGTTGGGAAGAGCAGCAAGAAAAAAAATTATACTCATCTTTTCTTTAGTTTTTGTTATGCCTTCCTTTTTCTACGTCGACATGGAGTGTTGGGAGATGTGATGGTAGGTTATACGATGCCATGAGATGCCAGTCAGTCGCGTCGCTACTCGCCAATAAAGATTTTGTATTTGGTTATTTTGTTACTTGGCTATTGTAAATTCATGTTTACAATTTGGGTTTGGACGGAGAAGGAGAAAATATTGTGAAGGAGTAATTAAATTGATTTGATTCATTTATGGAAAAGTATCCTGTTCCCTCGGACTGAGGATTGAGGATTATTTGAGAGTTGGATGTAGTACAGAATTTCTGTTTAGATTGGAGTGGAGTGAGTGCATTTTCTGGTGGAGTGGAGAGCTGAGTGGAAGAATTTAAGTTAATCTGTAAATTGTGTATATGGAGGAATGTGCTAGAGAGATACATAGTAGTCCCTTGTTAGTTAGATTCATATTGTATTCTTATGAAGCCATGAAACTGGCCAAGCTCCAAATTGATGGCCATATTTCCTAATTCGGTCTATTCTGCTCCTCGAGTATTATTTTCATTTTTTCTTTGTGTGCACATACTGCTATATGGAGTAGTAGGATGACTATGAGGATGACTAGAACAAGTCAAGTAACATACTGGACCGGGTGGTACAATGTGGAATCAAATTGAGAGAATGTTATTGTCTTGAATAGCCTTTTACGACGTTGTTACAGCGGCCCATATTTTCAATGTATTTACATGTGTAACCATGATTAGAGGCTCGAGGAGAGACGAAGGATGTTGATGTTACGTAAATCAAAGCATATAAACTAAAGTAAAGAAAAGCAAAGCAAGGGAAAAACGATAAGATGAAATCGATAATCGTCATAAAAATTAAATGGAATCCGTCAAAAAACTTTCGCCTTCTTTTCCGTCATGTGTTGATTTCCGACCCGATCGCGAACATAATAAAAAAATGAACTGACTGGAGTTGCATTCAAAGGATGTGGACGAAGATGAGAAAAGCAACAAGTTCTCAATTTGTACGGAGGAAGAATATTGAGTCTAGGAATAGAAAATTAGCTCAACTTGTTTCATTCTGATGCTGCAGAAAATCAGGCAATTTGGGAACGGTAATCAATTTAAGCAAGATTCATTTTAGTGCAGAGCTGTCGGCAAACATGAAAACGAAAAGCTTTTGCGTGCAGGAGCAGATGAGAGGATCAAGTTTCTACAGTGAAGTAGGTACGTAGGTTAGTAAGTAAGAAGAGAGCTAGTGAGGGTATTAAGGTAAGTTAGAGAGTAGAGTTCTGTGTACGATGAGAGTCGACTGGAGGTGCAGCTCCGACCAACTGCCGACTGACTGATGATATACGAAGGATACTTTTATGCGAGCGTAGATTGCATGGACAAACTATGGAATGGAAATGGAAAATGGAAATAGTCAAAATGTTACTGATACAATCTAGAGTAGAGCGTTTTCCAAAAGGAGTTGTAAAACAACAAATCCGAAGCTCTGCTGTTTCCCTGAGTGTTTCGTTTCGTTTCGTTTAGTTTCGTTTATGAAAGAGCGAGGCTGAGTGAGCGAGTTTGTGCAATTTGGCTGCAGACAGAGAGTGAGAGAGAGATTTGTGAAAAGGTGAACAGTGTCTCGCTATACAAACCGTTTCTATGACTACTGTCGTAAGGGCTGAGGAAATCTAGCAGAGAACAGATATTCCGATTTTATGGTTGGATGCTGACGCAACGTTCATATGCCATGGGTTGTTTCGGCTATTACTGTGTAACAGTCGCAGGAGCTGTATCAAAAGCAGCTCATTCTCAATCAAAACACTTTTGTAAATGGTCTCATTATAAAAATATTCTTACGTAAAGCGGAAAAACCTCAATGGAAACATCAAACCCTCTGCATTTCATAATAAGGAACATCACATTAGTGACTGGAAATAAATGGATGTAATTTATTCTTCAGCCAGTAGCTATGCAATGCAATGTGGGTACTCGTCCTCCTCCTCCTAATCATAGTTGTGCTCAGACTTCCACCAGTATGGGTAACCGTTACACTCACAAGAAAGGCAAACCAATATCAAAGTTCACATCCGCAAGTTATTACCGTCCTGCGAATACCAAACACATGGACAGATACCACAGCCTGCCACTGCTCACTCACTGCTCCTTTTTCCATTTTCACATCGAACTATTTTGCCTCTGAAATTTTTAAATGTCAACCATACTTATGAAATGATTCACCACACGTAGGAATATGTAATTGCCAGCTTGTTTCCCGGTGAAGAGTCAAAGAGGAGTGGCCGTACTAATTTCAGCTAGTCCGTATGTATGTCTCCGTGTCACTTCCTATCCACACCATCCTTTCCCTCACCACAAATAGACTTCATTTCGTGTTATGTAACGTAGTCTTTCCCTGTCTATGCCATCTACTATCTACCAGCCATCAACTGCCACCGTAGTGCGTAAAATGCTCAAGTGCTACAATAGTCGAGCAGTGTGGGTGCAGTAGCCATGAATAGAGAACGAAATTCATTCGCTATTCGACATGTAAAAACAGTTGTCTATTGTCAGAGTCAGCGCATATTTACATTTACCTTGTACGGGTATGGCGTAACATTTGACATTGATTTTAGATGTTGTACATACTTAGATTTAAATGTATTTGCATTCTTCCTACTCCACTTATCCCCAAGTACCACGTACAAAGATATACCAGCACCAAATCTCTTTCCTATGGGCATAGATACTACGTCAACTCCATTCCTTGTCTCCATCACCCGGATAGTGTGAGGGCGCGAGGAAAGAGATACGGCATTTAGTCAACGGTAGCAATGGCATGGCAATATTCCCCAGACCACTAGTCAGTAGCAAGTGTAGTGGTCACAGATGATAAGATCACGTTTATCGGGGTGAGAGAATGGTGAGCGATTCAGTAATCCTTGACTTATTTCCTTGACTCCCGAGTAGAAGGCGACTTCAAGCTAAAGCCAAAGTCATGTATAATTGTATGGAGGTAGTTGTTCCTAGCCGTGTTCCTGGTTTTCCGCTTTCCGGGAATTCACTCGTAACTTGCTCACTCATTCCCCTCCACAAAGCTACCTTCTTCACCCAAGTCCATTTGAACAGTTGGCTACACTAACCAGACACACAGACACAGAGAGAGAGACCAAAATTATTGTCACACGCACTTCCTCTGCGGTTGATTCCATTCTAAAGATGTGACACAGGACAGTGGGTAAACATCGAAAATTGTTCTCACGTAGAAAAACCACTCTGTGGTACTCATCGTCCGTGTTCTCTATCTAGTTCAAATTCCTTCTCTATACCCGAGAGTAGTCGGTGATCTCTACCTCAAAATCCTTTTCTACCCCTTAGTCTTTGACCTTCTCTACTCCCTTCCGTGGGGTAGAGAAGAACTTTGAGGTAAAGAACATCGACTACCGTGGTAGAGAACACCAAAGACCATCTCTTTCTTAAAGCACAAGTTTAAAAATTAGTAATTGATCGCAATCAATTTAGAATCACTTAAAATATTAAAGTGTTGTGTAGGAATGGTGGTGGGAAATATACGACCTTAGATTGTTGCCAAGAATCGGGTTAAAGGTGAATAGTTAATCACAATTGGAGAGAGCTTTTATTCGTACTAAAAATTATTGATACTTTGTCGTGAAATTGTAAAGGAAGTTGTAGCTATGCTGGCGCAGGTTATCTACACGGGGATAGGAAACCGAATTCTGTACGGAGTTCCTTACCAAAGCTCTTCCATACCTTACAACGGTTTAGGGTACAAGTCTCATTTTTGCAATGACTTTTGGTATTTTCATTCCCACATTTTTCATTTATGGCCACTCACACATAGTGCAGTGCAGATGTAATATTGTGCTACAACTACAAGGTAGTATACCCACACAACTTTATAAGCATGAGATCTACTCAACGTTTTAGTCTCTGCTGGGGCTGACGCCACTCTCATAAGCTGGTGAGACTTTTTTTCTCAGCGTCATCTTATTGCTTTGTCCATACACTTAAAGTCTCCCGGGCACGGCCCCAAGTGCCAACTTGAAGCTCGTTGCAAAAACTATCTGCGCTTCACTCTCTTAAGTGCAATTACTTTACTTTGAGACTTGACGAAAGAACATAAAAAGCAATTGCGTTCAACTTCGTGCCATATCTTACATCTTTGTAATTTGTAGCAAGAAAGGAAATTCCGAATTTATGAGCCTACCCACCTATAAAGAGGGAGAAGCAAGTCGGAATACACTATGTGTCCATTTGTTGACAAATCCGAACAAATCGTTGTTCCTTTTTTCCCTACATGATGTCTGTCCCCATACGCATGCAGGTAGGTGCATATATGCATCTACCTCACGATCTTAAACTATTTATATACACCTACCAACCGAATCACCCGTACCTTCTCCCTCGTTCAAGTTCACCTCGAATGCGAATACTGATGAAAATTCAATTCAAATTTTTCACCATACGTAATAAACGTCCTCCTCGAAACAATTCCTACATGTCACATCGAATGCATCGATCCAAAACGTAGTAGACATAAATACCTGGGTAGGTTCTTTGTATCTAAAGTAAGTAGCTTCATCAAAGGAAAAGCTCGTGCAGGAAATATAAAAAGCGTTTGGGCTTCTGGCTGCTGCTCCTTGTCACCTGCTGGCTATATACCTACATAGGTTACTAGTATAGGTACTTAATAGATATGTACAAGAGTGGACGTGGACAGTTGACGTTGCTATGAAATGAACGCAGCATTATTTCTCCTCCTGCGTAGTCGCCGTCTACAGCTGTAGTCATTCATATGGCCTCTTTGAATCACAATCATTTGAAGAAACATTAGGAATTCCGATTCCATATAATTATGTGTGCATGACATCAATTTCCAAAAAGATGTTCTTTTCTTTCCCCTGTATTCAGCCAGGTGTTTAATTAATACTAGTAATTACTTTTGCTTCCTTTTATTGGATTACAACTACGCACCGTTACTGCCATAATCTGAGGCAAGACTTATAAATTCCTCCTATCATTCTCCTGTCTGAGAACTATCAACGTCGTTTGCAATGCAAAAAGGTTCCATATAAATTAAGGCATTACCTATGTATACCTACTTAGCCTACCTACCCTATGCTCGTAATAAGTTTGTGGGTAAGTAAGTATCTATCGTAGGAGTAAGTGCTACTACATACAGGAGGTATATCTCGTAAGTAGTTTTGACTTTTTTCTCAGATAAATTTATGATGAATAATAATAATTGGATTATGGGCATTCTAAAGTTATATAAAAACGCTAAACTTTTGTGCTTTTCCATATGTGTGAGTGTAGGTATATGAGTATATGTGTGGACTACATATGATACTGGAGCAATCATTAACTTTCTTGTATATACAAAAGAGTACTTGCGGACAACTTGGCATATGTATGTATGAAGTAGGCACCTTTGTAGTCACAAATTTGAATTTGCAAAATATCAAAGACCAAAGTTAGAAAGTCTGATAGGATATTTGCACACATGTATACGTATCTGCACAATTTCAAGTTTTTCCAGCCCTCGTCTCTTATTTATTTCCTATAGTAAAGCTCCGTCTCACACTCTTTCAAACTAATATCACTTGGCACTCACATTTTATTTATGATGTGAAGCAATTAACCCGAGGCTAGAGTGAAGGAGTCAAAATCGGTAGTCAGTATCACTGCGGACTAGTTTTACAGACTTGACTTTTATGGATATAGATGGTGATTTGATTAGACCCTGCGAATAATATATTTTACTTTAGATAGCTTTAGTTGAACTCAGGGTCAGAATACTAATTTGGTATGTCCTGATATTTACCTCTCCTTCCACCTCACTTCGCCTTAGTCTTGGGTCTTGGCTTTACCAACTTATAGATTTTCCAAATCTTTCCTGTAATCAAAACCCTTTGACTTGGCTTACCTTGACACCACATGTACCTACATTGTTGTTCGCCGTTGAAAAATAGTATGCGCCATGTGCATCCACTCCAAAGCATGGAGCAAGGGCATGCCAAAATAAAATTCAAAATCAAATGTAAAGCAGATTAACTTTTAAAATCTACGCAATCACAAATAAAAGTAACTAGGTATGTATAGAGTATGCCCACCTGTATTCATCTGCATTCAAAAACCCTCCTCTGATCAGATTACACATACATTCTTAAGAAACTGAAGCCAGTTGAATTCGAAACCCAAGTTTGGTACTCATGGATTATGGATTAAGATTAAAGATGGCTTGGAATGAAAATGTTATCGCGCAAATTATGTATTCATTGTTCGCATATAGATTCCCATGGCTTGTGCAATGTAGTAGGATTCTGACACTGCTGGCTTAAGACACGAGACAAAGAAGAAGACACGAAGACGGGCATAGAACAGAAATAAAGGATATTCTAGTAATTACAACCCACGGTGGTAGTGTCTCTGGGGCTGCCTTATGTTTTCCTTCCACTCTCACTTCGTTAATACTTGAATGAGTATGGGTGTTCAATGTAGGGATAGGGAGGTAGGTACCTCTATATCCGAGCGTGGAAGCGTACCTTACTAGCTCCGCTGCTGTCGTATTTCAATAGTATAGTTTGACATTTTAACTTTTCTCCGTAGCTTCGGTCCTGCTTTAGTTTGGCTTCGGCTAGTTGTCCTCAAAAAGAAGACGAAGAAGGAAAGAAGCTGTGATGGAATTCCATGAAAATCCATGAAAAGAGAAAGAAGGAAGGAACTATTGATGGTAGTGGTGGAGGGAATGGATGTGGATGAGATGGCGATGATCCCAAGTTAAGGGCGTATGTTTGAGGCCATGAAGATGCTAACGCAACACCGAATGGGAAACCTTGATGTGACTATCTTCGTATGTATGACTAGTCACTGCATCTTCGTAAGCATAAAATGAGTGGGGATATTCGTATTAGTTGGAAGACGAAGACGCCAGATTCTTTGTTATTGCGTAACTTTCCGCGTTGACTTTTATGTGGTATATATCTAATTTAAACCTTCCCAACACAACATCCAGTGAAGAAAAGTGAAAAAGTAGAGCTGTCTACCTCGACTTTCAAACCTTCCAGGCTTTTGGTCTCCATCATACCCTTAAGATCCGATATAGATTGTAATCCTAAAGAGTCGTTGAAAACTAGATTAAAATTTTTCGATCAAATTAAGTGGATAATTTAGAAGCAGCTGGAATCCGTTCCTTGCGCGTCTCCAGAATATTGAAGGGTTAGAAACTTTTTCGAAGCAAAGCTGCTCCGAAGATTTTGGAGTTCCGTGTATCTGTGTCTGTGCCTCCAAACTCACACACACACACACACAAACACACACATACTTACGAGCAGAGCAGGGATAACATTCAATTCAAGTCAGATCCTGATTTCTCGTCTTCTCATTCTTTTGAATTAAGATTGCGTCAATCTACTTAGCAAGTCAATCTCAATAACGATAAGACATTACAAGACGATACATGTGTATCTATGAGCATTTTTTGCAACCATGCTGTCTGCCTAAGATCTCTAATTTTTACTCCTCTCCACTGATTGCATCTTGCTATACAAACTGTACAAATTGCTAACTACTCTGTACTATCAGGATTAAAAAATCTATATTGCAAATTGAGTAAGTTCAAGAAAAGGCAAACGATCATTTCCAATCTTCCAATAATAGCGGATGCAAACTGAATTTGAATCTGGGGAGTTTAATATGCTGCTGCTGCTGCTGATCTTGCTCCTGCTGCTGTGAACGTGTTACGGATTGGTGATAAACCTGCAATTAAAAATTTAAATTGCCATTTCTTTGATATTGACCTCTGGTCCATGCATCCGCTGTCTCAAATAATGCTCACTCTCTCACTCACACACGTTCCCTTTAGCTCTGCATTTTCTCAGTTTTTACGACCCAAAATAATTACCATCAATTCCGTGCGTCGCATACATTAAGTACTTACTTAATCTGCAGGACGAATTGTTGTACTTCCAGTTTTCAGGGAACGCTCTACAGTCAGACGCGGACAAACAAGTCAAATTCATAGCCACAAAAAATGACTGGGCGAAATTTAGTATTCTCGTGCTGTGTAAACATACCGATGTAGGGGTATGAATTTATATCAATCTATAAATGGGAATAGTTGCGTTAAACATCATTATTGTATTAACAAGATGATAGCAGGCGTTATCAGGAAATTGAAGCATCTTTGGCACGAATCTAAAGTCGAGCTGTTGAAATTATTCTCACAAAAAGTAGCAAATCTACGTTGTACATCATTCCTTGTTTGCCCCGCAGATTCTAGATTGTGAGGAGATTAGGAGTTAGAAATGATTCTGCCGTACGTATTGACGCGTTCCTTGATTCTGCGTTCAATTAAAATGTCTAATCTGATGGGACATATGGGATAAGAGGATGGGACGAGGATAAGTATATTGGTGCTCAGGTACTGCTAATAATTATAATTGGTTATTATTGTGCTTTTCCAAATAATCGGATTTGGAATAAGTTGAGATAATTTCTGAAAATAAAGGTTATTGCGAAAGATCAAATGAAAAGGATTCCGCCCTGATTGTGGTCGTGAGCCTGAAGCTCTCTTAACTTGTCATACTGCCGATGAAAGATTAAGCGATCAAAGTGAGAAGGAAGGTTGTGGAAGAAATACACGGCAGGATGGTTTTCCACTCACTAGAGATAGTGATACTGATAGACGGGGGATTATTGTAATCACGTAATGCATATGAGCTACGGTACATGGAAAGCAAAGACATGAATAGAGAGAAAAGTCTTGTTCGCATTTTTTTTCTATCCTGAGTCCTCATGGGTGTCTTGAGTTGGGATTTTGAGATGATCGGTTAGAATTCACATTTGCATTGAAAATGGTTGAATGTTGAACGGAAGAAGGGCTAGATGCTGGAGGTTGAATATCAGTGTTGGTATGGAGAAGTAAGTAGTTAACTGTTGGGTTCCTAAGTGTATGTATATCTCCCTAGTCTTTTACTTTCCTTCGAATTCAAACTCAGATCGACGTGAATAGACTCTTTGTACAATAAATGTTTCAGGACATCTTTAGAAAATGTTTTGTATCAATCAGTGTGTGTATGTGAGTATACATACATTGATCCCGGGCATGTAATTATGTCTTCATCCACCACGTTTTAATACTTGCTCCTTCATAAATACTGTAGTTGGCTAGATGCACGTTGACGATACCTACACATAATCTTGAACTGATGTATGGAAGAAATTGCAAAACATAACTCGTGCACCATAAGCCGTGTTAGCTTTTAGCCCGTTTTATCTTCGTCATAGAGTGAATGCATGTGAAAGTGTAAAATGTAAAATACATTGCGCCATATCTGTCTAAAGAAGGCACCTTACTTGAGAAATTAGCTGCTCAGATAGTGATACTTACATACACGTAGTTAGGTATGTACGGCTTGAGTGTTTGGGTAACTGTTGGTCTTGGTATGGTAGATAGTAGATCCTTAATTCCTATAGGCATTGTATACATATACGCTATGCTTTCGTTTCTCCCTAATGCTTTGCTTGGCTTTGCTTATTTGCCAAACATTTTTATAGCTAGTTACCGCTACATAAGCTCTGCAGAGCTTATTATAGCTTGTTTGAATTACGTATACCAGAGTAGAAGTTTAGGTAAAGGTAAAGGTAGTTGTAGTGTAGTATCAATGGTGAATTGGTGAGAGACGGCAGAGAAGCACATGATCAGAACAGATGGGCACTAATGACATCACCTTAGTATGTATCTACTACAGACGAAACAGAGTACGTTGTGCTTTCGCGAAATCCAACTTACCTACCTGCCTGCTTCCCTGCCTGCCTCTCTCAATATATGCTAGTCTACTAGGTAGGTAATTCCCTACCGAAAATGCTGTATCATCGTCACCTACTACTCATAGTCTTCTTTCCAACGCTCGAGTAAATACGGATGCACTTTTACTAGAATGTAGAAGAGTTAGCCATTCAATACTATTGAATGATTGGGGCATTATTGGAGACCCGCGTGCTATTTGAGACAAAGTATTAAGCAAGTATGTACGGTACCTCTCTCTCTCAATTCACCTATCCTCTTCTCAAGTCACTCGCTTTCCCATTTGAATCCCACGTTGCATTAAATCCAACAGCTTCTTCCAAATACACACAACTTGCAAACTATTTTTTATTGCTCTCCTCGCGTATTTTACTCGTCCTTTCATTTCACTTTATAACATCGAAACGCCATGACTATAAATCTATGTATTCAAGTCATTCATATAATGTTTTCCCATTTCTTTTCTTGTCATTGCAGACACTTGAATGGACACTACCCAGAGAATATTAGTGAGGACGGCAGCTTGCCAACTTTAAAATTCACTAAGCACGTCATCATCATTGGTTTGGAGTTTGGATATAGGGATAATCAGTGGAAGTGGAAGCATAATAATATGTAAAAGATTACCCTTGCTGGTTTAGTCGACGTCTTTGTTTTATTACCGAATGCGAAACCGCCAAAGGGATTAAAAGAAGAATCAATACAAGAATCCAACAGACAATCTGTACCGAAACAATACACGTCGACCAGAGGAGAGAAAAAATAAAGGGAAAAAAATCGAGAAAGAAGCATTTCATGAGAGCCAGAGGATTTTACCCCAGTCTTGTATGAATGGACCAACGTGACTATGAATATGGAACTTGTTCAGAGTTGGCTGACAGGAACTGACACTGAATTTCAATTTCCACTCGGATTTTATGAGAAGGAGTATCTGAGTTATTGTCCCATCATCCCTGAACGGTCAACGTCAACGGGCTACCTTTACCTTTCTTCCCGTGCTTACAGTTTGACCTAAGCAACGTGCTTGTCCGACACTCAAGACTGCAGCGTCGTGGTCGTTCAAGTTGAAATTCTACCGATCATACAACTAACTGTGTCGAGGCACTTAAAGTTTCACCATGACGCTTCATTGGGAGAAACTGTCCCCCGCCGAGTTTCAACAACTCCATGACTTTGCTTCTTGTAAGTGAACACAATGATCTATCTCACTACTTTTTAAACGTCACAAAAAACCCACGAGTATCTTTGTCATTCTTGCATGCACACAACCGTGAAGAGGTTTTGCGTCTTGACTTCATTTGACTTCCCTTTCCATAATTGTAAGCTTACATAGATGCATTTTACTTGTGGTCGCAGAAATACCTACTCAGTCAAAGTACATAATTATGGTGTCCATTAACAATGGCAAAAGCAAAAATGGCCCAACATTATTTCAGCACTTTCTGGGAAAAAACCATAATGGCAATAATTGCTGATGCAAACAATTAATTCATGCTTATTGCCTTTTTATTAATTTATCTTTAAATTTACTTTCAGAAATTAATGGAGGCTTAAATAAAATTTATAACATTAATTTCAAACCAGTTGAAATTAATGTTATATCTCAAACTAACAAGGTTTAGTTCTGTATAACAAGGTTTGATTTGACAAATTGACAAGGTTTTATCTATTATCTATTGGGGAAAATCTTTAGAATGCTGACAAAACTCGATATAAGTGCCATCGGCCAACTACGATAGGTAAAATACTACATTTATTTACATTTTGGAATTTTATTTTG